>PVLD010008991.1:0-18666 GCA_004027595.1 Dinomys branickii
TTTTTTTTTGCGGTACTGGGGATCGAACTCAGGACACTGCGCTTGCTAGGCAAACGCTTATTCCACTGAGCTATATCCCCAGCCCAGCTCTAGCTTGTCTTTGATTGCTTAGAATTTTTTCTATCTTTTGAAGTTTTAAATGTCACTCCATATAATTGATAGCTCCATTTGTGATTTCTTGTAGAGCTTAAAAAACATAACACTTTTGTTTTTCTAAATACAGGGCAGTAACTAAAGAAATAATATCATTATCTTCCACCCATATAACTTCAACTCACATTAAAAAAAAAAATCTGTATGTTGTACAGTAAATTCAATAGCAAAAGACCTGATCCCTCTCTCAGCTTTTGTCCTCCTTTGTGAAATATTTCTTTTGATATTCAGGGAAAATAAGGCATGTATTTACATATATTTTAAATCTGAAAAAGACCATGTTATTCTCATTGTTTTCACCTTGTATTTAGTCACTTAAAAAATACTTTGGACATCTGTTCTGGAGGCTGACGCAGGAGTACTGTATTGTGAATTCAAGGACAGCCTGGGCAACACAGGTCCTGTATCAGCAAAGGGAAAAAGAAGACCTAAAATAAATAAATAAACAAACAGACAAATAAATGTGTGTAGAGATGCTACCATACAAGCAGGTATAAACATACTGCCTATGTATATATTATGAGATAATATCTCGTAATATACGGCCAGTGGCCATTCAGTTTAGTCAGACTGGTACTGATAATCCAGGTGACAACCTAAGTATGTTTTCTATTATCCAGAGGTTTAAAAAAATACTCAGTTTTATTTCTTTCGAGCTCAGCAGCCCCTTATTTTGCTCAGAACACTCTTGAGAGGCAGTGAGAAAAAGGCAAGCCTGAGAATCAGAACGGGATGTGACATGAAAAAAGCCTTAAGAATTATGGAAGCTTAATGTGACTTTTAAACAGGGTAATATTTTAAACTGACCTTTGCGATGCATACTGGAATATCCTCGTCGGCAGCATAAATTATGGATTTCACAGCTTAATTCATCTATTGTCATGTGATGTAGTATTTAGACAGTGATAATTTCAAACCCTAAAAAACCTTATAAATAAAAATACCAGCAATCAAAATGGGACTGTGGCAGCAAAAGTAATGCTTTGTCCATGTAAAAAAATCAATGAAAAATAATTGGTGCTCAACCAAGTCTCACTGACTCCAAACCCTGCTTTGGTCTTGCTACCCAGCTGTTCTAGTCTAACAAAAATCTGTGGGGGCCAAAGTGGCAGTTTCATTTTGTCCCAAGCCTTCTGGAATTCGGCACCATTGTGTATTTTAGAGTAAGCTTCATGTGTTATGCACAGGACATGTACCTTGGCTATTTTGACCTTATATCAAGTGGGAGTTTAAAATTTAAGGGGCTGGGGATATAGCTCAGTGGAATAAGCGCTTGCCTAGCAAGCGCAGGGTCCTGAGTTCGATCCCCAGTACCGCAAAAAAAAAAAAATTTAAGAAATTATCCACACTGTTTGTTTTTCTTTGTGCATAATGAGTAGAGAGTCTAACCCAGCACCCTAAAATATATTTGACATGGAAAAATCATAAACAATGAAACTGTTGCTTTTGTGTTTAGAAGATACTGGCATATATTACTTGAAGCTAGGAAGGTCACAGTCAGCTTCTTAGAGTAAGAGAGTTTTCACAGGACTCTTGGAACTTGTAGTCCTTGAAATCTTTCATCTCATCCTACGTGCCCCAGTCAGGGCAGATGGAAGGAAAGGGGCAAATCATTTTTCTCTGGGCATGGCATTAAAAAACGTTTGCTGGGATTTTCTTGATTCATGCCACAGCTGAGGTGTCTTTGCATTCAGGAGGGTGTTATTCATGAACCGTTTGGAAAGAACTAAAAATAGAAATATGAGTTTTCAGAACACTGATGCCAGAAAGAGCTCGCTGGTCTGCTGAGCGCCAGACTATTTTGTGCCCATTGTACAGTGACAAAAAACGGGGTGTAAAGCCCCCATGGGGTGCATCTGTCCCTGTCACGAACACCACTTGCCTCCAGATGGCTGGTGTGTGTCTGGGCCTGGCTGTCCCCTCTCACTTTTACAAGATGTTTTGCTGCCTCTCTTGGGTAGAGCAGGTGTTCTTTTGAATGTTTTTCTTAGGAAGCCTCTAGACCCTTGTCTTTTCCTTCCCCAAGGGTGGGGGGAAAATACGCATATGCACGCTCTCTGCTTTTCCCTGGTTACTATGTTGTTTCCGTCTTTTATTCTTAGTGTAGGCAAAAGGAAAATCCACTGATTTTCTGTTCAGTCATTTCATAAATTTGTCTATGGGGATGTTGGGTCCAGCTTTCCTGCAGTACTGAGCTCATCTAGCCGGTAGCCTCCCTGGCCACTTCTCAGCATCACTAGCCACTCATTAGCAGCCCTGTGGCATCTGAGCCTGGACTGTTTAACGTAGTGCAGCATTCAGGGTGCAGCAAATAGCAGGGAGGATTGTAGCTTAACAGCAGGGCTGTTAAAATTCTCTAGCTTAGCCAAAAAAAGCAGATGAGTGTTTCCAGGAATGGACACACTGCTGCACACATATCCGGCCCCAGGTGTCCCACGTGAAGGAAGCCCACGTTCGGAAGGTTCATGCCGCCTCTGCTCCACAGTCCATAAACCTTCTGATTCATGGTGCCATTTGTGATTCCGGACACATTTATCTGTGGAGTATCTCCATCTGAGATCATAACTGTAAACCAGGAGGGAGAGTGACGAACTAGAATGCTCTCCATTGTTCTTTGTTAGGAAAGAATCCCGATTCTTTGTTTGAGACTAGTATTTCTTTTGAAGAATCTGGTGGTGTATCAGTGGCTTTGTTCACATCCATGCACAAACACATGCTCTCCTGCCTCCTAAGGACGCGGGCGCACATGTTTCATGGAGCCTTTTCCCGTGCTTAGAATCTGGGTATGTGTTACTCCAGCTGTGAGTGAATTTCTGTAAAGGATCATCATGATCTTCATTGCAAGAGTCTGGTTTGTTTCCTGTGCAAGATGACATAGAACAGCTACAGCCAAGGAAGAGAATTGCCATGCAGCCTTCTTGCTTTATGCTAAACCAGCATCTGGATAGAAGCCTTATATCCTTTCCCTTGGGATGAAGTCAGAAGCAGGAATGTAGGGAATGAAGAGGCAGGGAACTCTGGGAAGCCACTTAGCCTTCCTGAGCCTCAGTTTCTTCATCTGTAGATGAGGAGGAGTAATCCTAACAGTTCCTAAGCATGTTCATCTGCTATCACTACCTCCTGAGATGCTGTGAAGAGCAAATGAATTTAATGAACGGAAAGGCCCCAGTTGGATTTTTACTGGATACTACAGTAAGTTCTCAATTGTATCAGCTCTGATTACCATTATCGCTGCTCACAGACGAGGAACACTGAGGCACAGGAGGGCTGTGCAACTTGGCCAGGGTCTCACAGTATGTAGCTGAGCCCAAGTTGTCTCCCAGAAACCACTGTCTGCCACCACCCTATACTGCTTCTCACCTGTCACAAGTGGGTGGTTATTTGAAAAAATGGAGTGATGAGTGCAAAATGCAGGTGATTGTTGGGAACTACAGAGGATTGGACTGTGAACGGGAAGCAGGGGTTTGCGCTGACTGGGCACAGGGCAGGGCAGGGGGCATTGAGGGCATAAGGCACTGATCCCAAGAAGCTGCAGTCCAGGGAAGCAGAGTTAGCAGCATACACACAGCTGCAGAGCTGTGTCATAAATTCCAAGGGGAAACCCTTGCAGGGGCAGGAGAGGTCTGAGGAGGGCATTGAAGGCTGGTGAGTGGACAGGATGGATGGGAAAGGGTCTCCAGAAGAGGTTTGCCTGGTGACTTTCTGTAAGGCCCCAGGGCCACCAAGTAGGGTGGTGAGGATGAAGGTTGTACAAAGTACTGAAAGCCCAGCTATTGACTTACTAGTGCATATCCTTTGTAAGTAATGTTTAGTCTCTCTATCTGATTAACTAAAACAAATTTTCCCGAAGAGAGAACTCTTGGCAGCTCCATATAAAGCTAACATAACGCCTGGTATTTTTTTCTTCTCGGAGTATGAGGAAAATATTGAGGCTGAACAAGGAAGTGTGGCATTTACCTTTTGTAGGACCTTCCAGGGCAGCAGCATAGAATGTGGATTTGAGTGACGTCAGAATGGAGAGGGGGAAACCACTTGAAGTCATCCACACAGTAACATGCGCTAAAGCTCCCGGGCAGGGACCCAGGCGCCTCTTCGGGTCTGAGATCTTGGGCATGCTGGGAAACCTCTGCACACTTCACTCTCCTCGTCTGTCCCACTGGAACAAGACTCTGATTCAAGCAGATAGTTCAGGACCAATTTCAGTGACTGTGGGAAGAGAACTGGGTGTTTCTCTCTTTTTTTGTTTTTCTTTTTCAAAATTTTATTTTAAAGAGAATAAAAAAAGCGGAAGTAACTTTATGTGCTTAATCTCAACAAGACTGATGTATATTGCTTGCTGACTTCATTGGTTCATTAGGGTTGTCTAGCTGCTATCCTAAGATGGATACCAAGTGAATGCCGGAAGATTTATAGTCTTACATTGGTAAGCAGTGCCATTTGCAGAAGAATAAAGTTCCCCATTTCTTAAATTTGGAAGGGACATGGAGAAATAAGAGACTTTATAAATAGTATCTAGTAATCTTTCTCCACTTTAAAATATTGAAAGAATAAATGATGTCGATGGCAACTTGCCTTGCATCATGAATTATGTATGCAGTGAGCCCTGGGGTCCTTTATGGCTGTGCATAACGAATTTTCTTTTGTTGTAGCTTATTTGCAGTGGTGGTGCTTGTAAGGGAAGAGGTCAGAGCCAGTGCATTAAAGAGATCTGTTTGCTGGAGGGTGGCTGGGTGTGCTGTCCTGCTGTGTGTGTTGCTTTTGTTTGTGCCTTGTTTTTGCATTATCATGTTTGAGAGTCCTTGATAGTGTTCACAGCTGCAGTTTGGGCAAATGGTAAAGCACAGAGTAGGTGCATCTCTTCTTGGTTCTTGGCATTTCCAAAGCAACTCTTTTCTTGGCCTTTTCTTCCAACTCTCTGGGTCATATTTAAATTCTTCAGGTCAGTGGATCCTTATGAGAATCTTTACACTCGGCAAAAGCAGGCTATATCTTAACTACTTTCTGACCTAGGAATAATAAAATAAGTTGGAGTAAATGTTCAGAAACATTTCCATGATCTTTTCTCCCCTGGAGGAAATTAGAGAGCCTTAAACAATACCAAATGCAGCAGAGAATTAGTTTGCTCTTTGTTTCTTCTTGTTTCCGTCCTCCTGAGCAAAGTGACCTGAGCGAGACACCCCAGGAACTGCTTAACTTTTATGCGTGAACCAGCTATCTATAATGGTGCACACCTGTAATCCCAGCTAGATGGCAGGCTGAGGTGGGAAGAGTGCAACTTTGAGGCCAGCCTGGACACCTTAGAAGACTCAGTCTCAAAATAAAAATAAAAGATGAGATAGGGTTGTGGAGAAATAGCTCAGTAGCACAGTGCTCGCCTAGCATGCACGAGGCTCTCTGGGTACAATCCCCAGTATTGAAAAAATGTTATGCATGAAGTAAGTGGTAGCCATTTATCATGCTGTTTAGTTTAGTCATTCATAACATCTTCAAATGCCTACTTTCCGAGGGAGGAGCTCCACAACACAGGTGTTACAACATGATCATCAGTAATTACTCAGAAAGGGCTCTGTCCATAGATTTCATTGTGGGGTAGAGAGCGGCCTCATCTTTCATCAGGTGATCGGACTCAGAAGTGCGAGTAGCTGAGAATGATTACGATTGAGATGAGCCCGAAGCCTATTGTTTGCAAGTAGGTACCTGTCTACCAAGGGCTGGTTCCAATGTATTTGTCAGGAGTAACACTATGTAATCAATTTATAGTTGGTTTATACATGTTGAGACTTTCCTTCTTGGGGCTGATCATGGCTTTAGCTCATACTGGATTTTTAAAAAAATCTTTGTGCAAGAATAATCATTTAACTTATTAACTAAAAGATGCAACACAATGCTTGTGCAATGAATAAGATAGATCTAGAGTTTACCCATAAGTAGATGCTTTTCATCAGGATATTGATTCCTTTAATCCTGTATTTATTCAGCAGGAATTTACCGAGGCTTTCTAGCAAGGTACGCACATGGGGAGCATCTCAGAGACTGTGCTCAGCAACATGGTCATGAGGGGAGTTCAGGCTGTGCACAGGTATAATATATTATAAGAAGTAACTCTGGCGAAAGCACCTGAAAAGTTCAGAAGAGAAAGACTGCTTCTAGCCAAGTGGGCTGTAGAGCAACCATTATCCTATTTATTGTTGTTGGGAAAGGCATGCTGGGAATAATGGACAGCATTAAACATATGATCATTTTTTCTTCTGGAGAAATCATTGCATCCCTGACTTTTAACCTATCATTAAAAGTGTGCAGTAATTCATAATTTTTGAATTACTATTAGATCATTTTCATGTAATAACCCCTTGCATTACTTTGAAATCCTGGGCTGAATTTGATAATAAATGAGTGGAAACATTAATGTTTATTTTATTTTTTAAATATTAATTTTTAAAAATAGTTTTCTTTTATGTAAAGCCTGTAAAGAGGTAGATACATAGCCCTTTCTGGTTTTATGTTACCTTAGGAATATTTATTTTAAAAATTTTCCTATTTTAAGAATAATTAAAAGCATACTTTCAAGAGTATGGGACTGTATTTTTAACTTGTGCTGTAAAAATGTACCAGAAAACTGAGATGGTGAGAATTTAATAGGTCTGTTTATACTAACAACCATTGTGACTTTAATAGAACAGTTGTCTTTGTTTAATTGTGTTATCTGCTAGCATATACTCAAAGTGTCACTGGATGGGCCTAGGCTGGCCATTCCCAAAAAAGGAAATGGGGGCCTAAACCCACTTCCCCATGGAATAGAATACAGACTTGTCAGTATAAGGCATGGGCATATTTATTAGGCAGAAATACACACATAGAAAGGAGTTCTGGTACTTGAATGTGAGACATACTATGTGATCTGAGGTTTGGGGTATCTACGTGGTCTTGATACAGTAGCTTGAAGACATGTGATCTGGAATGTTTATTTTTTGAGCTATTTATTATTTACAGTACCAAATCTCTGTTTCTTTTTTGTTGAGTCACACATCAGTCAGCTAAAGCAAAAACTGGCTTTACCAACTTGGTTAAAATGCAAACCATTTGCATGTGTTTGTAGTTTGGAGATATGGAACCCAGTTAGTAGTACTGTTTCTTTGAGAATGGAAGTCCTTGGAATTTATAGGTTTATAGTATTGGAACCCCCCCCCCCAGACAAATTTATGGGCTTATAGGAATTTGGGAGGAATCTGGAAGAGCAACAGGCCTGGGGTGTTGTAAGCTGGGGCAACTCTGCCCTGGAGCTGCAGTTTTCAAAGTAGAATTTTAAAATTCGAATTTTCCTTGACTACCTTCTACCTCTCTTCATTTCTCCTGTTCCTCCTTGGAAGAACTCAATCCATCCACTTTATCATCTTGTCTCCTTTTATCTGGAAACCTTTTGAGTTTTATTTCTGGGTTATCCTAGTGCATCTTGGTAATATAGGAGATACTGTGACTATATCATGTGTAGCTGAACTGTAGCTAGAAATAGACCATACTGTCATGTGGCATTTTTCTTTGTGTCCTTTTCTAAATTTATAGTTATTTGGAAGAAATGGGATACAAATTTTCTTCTGTGAAATACCTGTTTTCCCACCCTCTAGAGAAGGCTAATGATACAAGGAAACTGTACTTTGTACAGTTATGATTTTATGTCATAATTTTATTTTAGGATTCCTTGAGGTAATTGCTTGTGAGGGTAGTTTGTAAGATGGGGGCGATTCGAGTAGGAAAATGAACATTTTCTGTGTCGCTCCTGCAGTTTGAGTAAATGAGGCGATCAGTGTTTGTGAGCATGTGTAGGGTGATGAGAGAGAAGACACGCAGGGGCCATGTAGTATCACTCACCTTGTTACCACGCCTGGGGATGATCCTTACTACATAGCCATAGGTCCCTCTTCCTGGTTCCCATTCCAGTGCCTGAGCTTTCACCCTCTGAACCAACAGTGCTTGGGTAGAGGGGCAACTTGGGGCAGGCGCAGTACCTGTCCTGGGCGGACTCAGGTGGGTGTGGACTGAGGGTGAAGAGCAGCTCTATTTGGTTCCCCACCTCTCTCTTTCTGTATCTCCCTGCTTCAAGAAAGAGAATGATAAAACTACTTTAATCAGAAGTAAAACTTTCCAAAACTTGGTTAACCAAGCCCCATTGGAACCCGAAGTTCAGCCTCTGTCATCAGCCTTTTGGGTTAGCATGGTGTTATAGCTGATACTTTGTGTCAATTTAGGGAGTCTAGAGGACTGCCTAAGTTACTCAGCAGTTCTGCATCTTGGGGCAGGAAGGACATGCCCTTACCCTTCTGGGATGTTGTTTATTGTGTCAGTTTGAGAAGTTTAGGTTAACTGTGTGACTCAGCAGGAGCCAAGGTGCTTACTTTGTGTTCAGCCGGAGCCTGTGGAAGAGGAGGGCGTGGAGATGAGGTGAGTGCTACACGCCCCCGGGGTGGGGGTGCCCTGCTTACAGTGTAAGGGAGGGAAAGAGGCTGCTCTTCTCCTCTACTTCTCCCTTTTGCTTTTGTTGCTTTGCTGTTTTCTGCTGCCATGAACGTTTGCCCTCTGCCATGTGCCACTCTGCCTTGGAGCCAGACAAATATGGACTGAAACCTCCACACACTGTAAGCTAAAGAAACCTTTCCTTCCTTAATTTTGGGCATCGGGTATTTTGTCTCAGCAAGGAGAGAAAAGGAACCAAGACACATGGCCCTGAGCTTTTGTGTTGACTGGGCTGTGTCGAAAGCCAACCAGGCATTCTGAGCAAGGGATGGGGAGAGAGGATGGAGGGTAGCTATTCTGTACTAGGAGTGCTTCCTATCCAAGTTTTTCTGTCTTCCTGAGTAAAATAATAGAACTCTAGCTGTTCCATATGAACCAGCTTCTGATCTTTTTGTTGTATGAAAATTAATTTTTTCCAAGATTCTGAACATCGGTTTAGAAACAGATAGTAGTTGGATGAAGTAGTTTAATGGTTTAACAGCAGCAACACAGTTTTGATAATGATGAGCAACAGAGAAGTTGTAGGCAGTTCACCTTGAGTAGTTGATGATTTGACAATTGAGTGATACAAAATTGTACTTAACACCCACTTTCTAAAACAAAGCAAAGCTTTCTAGGGAGACACTAATGCCATGTATCATCTGCTGTTTTTCACTGTAACTGCTTCTTCAGGCCTGTCCTGGGTGACATCTCTGGGTAAATTCTGATTTTATCTGAGTTAGGGTCACTCCTAGTCTCTCCTCTCCCCATCTCCTACACCTTCTGGAGCCTATTTTGAATTGTTCTACCCAGGAGTTTCTACATTTCCTTTAAGTATTGGTTTGATTTTTCTGTTTTATTGTTTGATAAAACAATAAAAGGCACAGAGCTATAACCCCAGACACTTTCATTTTGAGACAGGGTCTGTAAGTAGTTGGGATTACAAGGATAACCATGATGCCCTTCAAGTTTTATTAAGCTAAGTATAGCTACTTCTTTACTGGGAAATAGTTTTTCAGCCTCTCATGCTGAGGGTGAAACTTTATCTACTTATTAGATGAATTCATAATTGACTTGTTCAGAAACTGGATATTCTTGTTGTGTTAATCTTGTTTATGTCTAGAGTCCCCCAAGAGTCTCATGCTGTGAGCAGAGGCTTCTGGAAGCCAAATGGATCATGTGGGGTGCTATAGCTCAATATGAAGTTGGGAGGTTAGTTCTGGTCTGAAGAGCCTGTCACTGGGCCCTGACCGATACGCAACGTATCTCCCTCAATGGCTCCTCTCCTGCTCTCTGCTTCTGCACCCTTTCACTGTGCAGCTTCTGCCTGAGCCTGCAGACTATGGATTGAAACTGCTAAGAACAATTGGCCAAAATAAACCTCTCCTTCCTAAATTTGTTGGCGTCAGGTATTGAGCCCCAGCAATGACAAAATGACTAAGAGAAACCTTTTAGTAACTAGTATGTTATTCATACTTAGAATCAAAAGAGAATCAAGTAATCTTTTGGATGAGAAAATTTCAGCACTGCTTGACATAGCTCTTTGATACTATCCCATCTCAGTTTGTTTGTCTACCCATCCATCTTTGTATCTGTCCCTTTTTCTGTTTCTCTCGTCTCTCGAGCCTATAGATAGGTGTAAAGTGATTGCCAAGTGACCTCAAATTCAAGAGCTTTAATCTTGGGATGCAACCATTACATGATAAATTTCAAAACTATCTGGCAGGCAGCTGGCACAAATTAAAGGAAGAGAGTAGATCATTTTATGCCCATTGTAGTTCTATAGGATGGTAAATATTTTTGAGTATTTTAGGAGAAATTTAAAAAGTGATGTCATCAGAAAAGATTTTTGTAGTCGTTCATACTTTGACTTACCCAAAACACATCTAGGTCCATAGAAGACTATTTAGGATATGAATTTGGTCCAAGGAACATTAAGATAGGTTTACTTGGTAATTTTTATTTATTTATTTTTTACGTGGTAATTTTTAATGTGAAGACATTGCATCTATTGATGTGTATGGAGTGAAGAGGAGGAGGAATGGGGGACAAAGCCTTCTTGGTGCTTCATGAGTTGTGCAATGGATAGTCTTCTTGGTCATTAGCAGTTTTTGTTGGGGTTGCAGTGGAAAGTAGCTTTCCTCGTTTCTTCTGTAGTTACAGTATTTGGTCAAGGCCCAGACTCCAAGTGAAACAGGGTGTGGGAAGCATTGGGAAGTGATTGTCAGAGGCAGGTAAAAGATGCACGTGTGAGGTGACCAGAACAGGGGTTAGAAGCCCCTTGATGATATGGATGGGAGAAGTGTGCAGGCCACAGAGCAAGTGTCCAGAAGGTGTAGCTGGGAGAACGTGAAAGTGAATATGCAGTAACAACTCAGGAGAGCACCTATTCTTGGTGAGGTCAGCTGGGTGGGAGTTAGGATTAGGGTGTTTTAAAAAGACACATACACAAACTTTCCTAACTGCTTTTTTCATAATAGCCAACTACTGGAAACAATCTGTTTGGTGAATAGTTAGACAGATTGTGGTATGCTACTTAGCATTCAAAGTAAGTGAACTTCTGATAAAACAATGTGGATGAATCTCAGAAGCATTATTGCTAAGTGAAAGAAGCCAGACATAAATAATAAATACTATGTGAGTCCACTTATATGGAATTCTTGAAAAGGCAAAACTGCTGTAGTGACAGAAGGTTGGGCTGGTGGCTTGCGGAAGGTATTGACTGACTGCAAAAGGTATAAGGGAACCTTTTGGGGTCATGGCAATATTCCACATCATGATTGTGGTGGATACATTGTGAGAACTCATTAAATTCTATACTTAAAATTATGAATTTTTTAACATGTAAACTTTACCTCACTAAAGTTAATTTAAAAATAATTTCTGATTAAAATGATTTTCTTAGATATCTGAAAACATACTTTTTCCACATTAACACATGTACATGTACGTGACATGTACATGCATGACTGCCCCACTGGGTGGTGTAGGACAGTCCCATTAGTTAGTACAAACCAGCCTGTGGGACTGTCAGGCATGTACCACTGAGGCGTCATCCAAGCTGGTGGGAACATGTTAGCTTGTCTTATGCCTTGTGATTGTATCCTTTGTATGTGCATACTTTGGTAAGTGGAACTCACTAGGTATACAATTAGGTATATGTCCAGATTGTCAATCTTAGGTTGTGTTATATGTTCTACTGGGTTGAACCACACAGAACTTTTCATATCCAATCATTTTGGACCTACAAAATTAGCAATTTTTTATGACTTAACTAATGGAAGATTTTTTTGTTTACTTTTTCATTCATTGGAATGACTCCTGGCAATAGTTACATCTCACAGCATGTGGTGGCACATGCCTGTAACCCCAGAACTAGGGAGGCTGAGGCAGGAGGATTACCATGAGTTTGAGGCCAGTTTGGTATTTCTACACATAGGTACCATGTCTCAAAAAAAAAAAGGTTACGTCTCAAGGCTGTAGATGTCAACAAAAAGCCCCAAGTTTTTTATTTCAAAGTATACATTTTGCCCTGCCTGTTTTGCTTTACTCACTTAAGTAAATGTTCTCTGTCCTTAGAGAACATTTTTCTTGGAATTACAATGGATTGACATATGAATGAATCTGAAGTTGCCCCGGCCCAAAATAATTAGGTGATGAAATTAAAGGGTAGGGTAGACTTCTGTCATAATCATCGATGAGGGACTAAGGAGTATGGCTCTGTTGTGGTGTTTGTTACAGTAATTGTAAGCATTTGTTTGGGTTTTCATACTGAAGACAATAAGTGTGTGTGGCTGTGTGTACACTTAAACATATATACATGTGAGCCTTAAAAAATAGAAATGAGACCAGTGATTCAATTTGCATGAAAATTAGAAGTCTTCTGAGAGCAAGTGCAGCTCTTAAACTTTTTAAAGAAAAATCTTAGTATAGTTTACCATTACTTACCATGACCTCACGCTGACTGACCTTTTAGTTATTGGTTGCATGCCTTGAGCCATGAGTCCTAAGAGTTGGCCTAGTTGATTTTGTAGTGTCTCCTTTGGAGGGAAGAAGATGCTGGGAAAGTGGCTGTGGGCTATCACTACCTCTAGTTTGCTGTGATGGTGGCAGAAGGCATAGTCAGCGTCAGATGAAGAGCCCTGGGAGACACCTATAGGCACACCCTAGAGAATTCAGTACAGTGGTGTGTTCAGGCTGGTCAGCTTGAAGCCATATATTCTTAGATCACTGGTGGAGACCTAAGCTGTAAAATGGAAAGGGACAGATCTCAGTTTCACTTTCTAACTGAGGTGTGTTCTCTCCCCCTCTTTTTCCAGTAATTAAGTACTGGGGACTGGGAAAGCAGGTGGTTGTGGGCTGGGGATATAGCTCAGTGGAAGAAGCACCTGCCTAGCAAGCGCAGGGTCCTGAGTTCGATCCCCAGTACCGCAAAAAAAAAAAAAAAAAAAAAAAAGAAAGCAGGTGGTTATTATTTCCACATGGTTTGGACATTGCACAGATAGGACACTGGGGACACACAGTACATAGTCTGAGGTCTGCGGATGTCTGCCATTGATGAGCATGTACCCAAGGGTGATTTCTGCAAGCGAGGTTGCTTCTGTGCTCTGTTCTGTGCTGTCGGTGTGGGGCCCCAGGCCTGTGTGCCTCTCCCTGACAGTATCTTTTCTCTTGGTCAGTGATTTGCAGCTGAGAGGGAGTAGCCATACCCAAATGACTACTCACATTTTTTAGGGGCATTGTGAAGTAATGCAGAAGAATACAGGTTTTGGAGTTAGTCAACTATGGTTTCAAATCCTAGATCCTCCCCTAAAATAGATAAACTTTGCAGATTAATCTCTGCACTTCTACTTCCTTATTTTAAAAATGGAATTAATGTTAGATGTAGGTACTCGTTGGTAGAGCACCTGGTTAGCAAGTGTAAAACTTTGGGTTTGATCCCCATGTGGTTCATGGTCAGTCCTCCGTGCTCCTTGCATTGACCCGGCTGGGGATATAGCTCAGTGGAATAAGTGCCTGCCTAGCAAGCGCAGGGTCCTGAGTTCGATCCCCAGTGCCGCCAAAAAAAAAAACAACAAAAAAAAGGACTTTAATTTGTACAAATTCTTAGCTATAGAAACTATTAATATATGAACTTTATTTTGGGCTGGGGATATAGCTCAGTGGAATAAGCACTTGCCTAGCAAGCGCAGGGTCCTGAGTTCGATCCCCAGTACCGCAAAAAAAAAAAAGAACATACCTTGCATTGACCCCACTGTGGCTCCCTGCTTCCCCTGCCTTCTGGGTGCTTTCCCACTTTCAGGACACCATGTTCCAGTTATCTCACCTGGCCAATGCTCTCCCCAGGTTCCTTGGCTGGATGTGCCTCTTTATCCCAGTGTCTGAGGGCTCAAGGCCCTGGGGGCGGGGTGGATGTCCTTAGGCTGCCTCTCCCACCCCCTTCCCTGAGGGCCTGGCACACTTCTGGGAACTTCTGGGGACCATGGACTTGTAGCAGCTGTTCCTTCTGCTGCTGAGGCAGAAGGCAGCCACGGACTTCATGTCAACATCAACAAATGAATGTGGCTGTATTTATGAATGCTGATATTTGAATTTCAATTAGTGTTTATGTCTCCAAACTATTACTTTTAACCATTTAAAAATGCAAAGCCACCCTTAACTCCTGGGTCATGCAAAAACAGCAGTGGCCTGTGGCTGTGATTTGCTGGTGTCTCCCAATACATCCTGAGTGATCCCATCCAATCGTTTGTCTTAATATGCACAAATACAATGTGAAGCATGAAACTGTAGTAAAAAGCCATCTACATTTAGGAGTACAATGAAGGAGAAACTTTTTAGTCTATTTTTACATAGCAAAACAAGAATACCTTACCAAATTAGAGTATAAGTCAGAGCATCAGAGAATACAAAGGGATGCTCAGAAATAACAAAACCTGTACAACTCCAACTTACCCCAGGCAGGGTAAGTCAGTAAACTTCACTTGACATGATTTTTACACTTTTGGAGGGTGTCTTGTGTTAAATTGTGTCCCTTTCTCCCTCAATCCCAGCCAATTCCTGTGTTGAAGTGCTAAGTCCTAGGACCTGTGCAGATGACTTTGGTTGTTGATACGGTTTTTACAAGAGGCAGTCATGTTCATTAGGTAGGCCCCAACACAGTGACTGGGATTCTTCCAAGAAGGGAGGATTTGGATAGACAAGCACTGGGAAACAGCCATCTATAAGCTAGGGAGAGATGCTTGGAAGAGGTCCTTCCTTCGTGGTTCTCGGGAGGATCCAATTCTGATGGCACCTTGCTCGGACTTCCAGTCTCCAGATCTAGGAGATATCCAGTTTCTCTGGTATAATCTACTCAGTTTGTGCAAGTTTGTTACACTGGGATGCTAATGCAGAGGTCTTTTGCAGCATGTTTTGATCTGTGGATCTTCTCTAACTTGCCTCTGTTGATCTTTGTGTGCTTCTGAATTGTACCTACCCACTTTCCCCTATTGCAACTAAAGGACTACTAAAGGAGGGATGGTTTATTAGCTTAGAGCTGCAGTTACACCCCTCATTGATGTGTGAGCCCCCAGCTTCTCTTATATCTAGAGTCCCAGCCAGTGCATACCCTACAAGTCTGACAGCAGTGTTCCCCAATGCACATTGCATAGATATCTATAGATCTATCGATATTTAGTCCAAAGGATCATCTGAAAAAGGGTTTCTGGTCAAACTAGTGTGAGAAAACCTGTATTTCGTAGAGCTGTCTTTGAAAAGCACTAAAGATCTTACCATCTGAGAAAGCCTCTGAAAGTTCCATAATTAAGAAATGTTGTGAGCTTTGTTTCTCCAATTTAATTTGACCGTGGAAGCTGTGTGTGTGTGTGTGTGTGTGTGTGTGTGCGAGAAACTGGTATTATTCAGAATATACTTTGATAAATGCTCATTAAAAAATCTATGTTCATTGGTGCTTTTTTGACTCAGAAATTTATTAATATAATTATGGCTATTGTCATTTTTCTTATTTCTCTTTAGGTATGATCTACAAGTGTAGATTTTAAACTCAGCTATATTGAGGTACAAATGAAATACAATAAACTACACATATTTAAGTGTACAATCTGATACATTTGACACAGCTAAATACCTATGAGACCTTCATGCCATGAAGATAATAGATCCATCACCCAGAAGACATAAGCATTTGCATTATAGTTATACTTACAGCATTACATAAACATTTTAAGTTGGTGATCCTTCTCATAGGCCTTAGGTCCTACTAAAATAAATTACTCGGTTTTGTTTCATTTTAGTCTCCAAACAGGGATGGACACTTAGTTTTTTTATATTGAGTAAAATTTAAAATTTTAAGCTTAAATGTTCTTTCACTTTGTAGAATTTTCAGCAGGTAATTATAAAGTATTGAAAAAGAGCAGTTTCATATATTTAGATTTGGGTAGTGTGAAGATACCCAACACCTCAGTCCATTTTCATGGTTATAAAGAAGCAAAGTCTTATTTTGTAGATCTAGAGTAAGGATTGAAAAGATCATATACCTGAAAGCACATAGCACAAGGTTTGGCATATAGTAGACATTTAGTGAACAATTTCCTTTCCTTCCTGGTTCCTTAAACATGCCTGCCTGGCTGCTTCCACCCCCCCTACCCCCCACCCCCGTGTGTTCTAATACTAGATAGATGGCTTTAGCTCACAGATAGGTCAAGAGTTGTCAGACTTCAAGGTAGAGGGGTGACCCAGATCCTCATTTATTAGATTTAGTAGACCATTTCATTTGGTCCCTCGCAGCTATTTGAATCATCTTGGTTTTGGTCAACAGTTTAGATAATAGTGTATTAGAAATTGCACAGGTAGGTTCTTAATAGCAGTGCACATGAATCAATAAGTGGAACTTGCCCGAATGTATCAGGAAACCAGTTTATGTATTTTAAAAATTTACTTGTAAAAGTCTCTTTTTGTTAGATTAGCAGATAGTTAAGACAGTTACATAGTATATCTATTGAACTTACAAAATATGGGTGATTTTTGAGCTTATTTTTAATTAAATTTATGTAAATTATTGATTTGTCTGTACTCTTGGCACTTGTTTGTACTTAGGAAATTCTATACAAATGCTGCCTAAATATTTTATGTATATTACTTATATACTACATAAAAACATGTTTGTATTTACGTACTCAGCATGGGGCAGGTTGGCTCCAGCATTGCCTTTTCTGGACCTCTCCTGACCGGTCAACTCATGTGCCTTTCTCACCCCTGGCAGCTGTGCAAAAATATCAGGAAAGTTTCCCAAATATGAGCCCGTTATGGCTTGTGTCTGCTTGTCCCTCCAAATCCTCTTGCAGTCATGGGGTGGGCTTTAACATTTTTGATTGCTCCGTAGCCCAAAGCTGGGATTATGGGTGTGAATGCTACACCTGCCCTTAGGGTGGGTTGTTTGTGTACAATGTAAAGGGAGGGAAAGAGGCTGCTTGCCGGTGCTCCCCCCTTTTGCTCTCGCTGCTTTGCCGGTTTTTGCTGCCATGAACTGTTGCCCTCTGCCATGTGCCACTCTGCCGTGGAGCCAGCTGAGCGTGGACTGAAACCTCCACAAACTGTAAGCTAACAAACCTTTCCTTCCTTAATTTTGGGAGTCAGGTATTTTGTCTCAGCAGGGAGAGAAGAGTAATCAAGACAGAGCCCATAGTCTTCCTTTCAGAGCTGTGCATGAGGATTGTATGCAGAACCCCTTCTCTCAGTAGAAATGGAGAAGACCATCTTTTGAGTTGCAGTTCTGAAACAGGTTAACTTTCAGCCCATGCTCTCAGTAGAAATGGAGAAGACCATCTTTTGAGTTGCAGTTCTGAAACAGGTTAACTTTCAGCCCATGCTCTCAGTAGAAATGGAGAAGACCATCTTCTGAATTGCAGTTCTGAAACAGGGTAACTTTCAGACCATGCTAGCTCAGCGTGGGCGAGTAAGGAAGAGGACTTGGCATTGTAGACAGTGAAGCTACTTTCTCTTCTGTCTTTTTCCATCTGCTTAATGGTTCATGTTCCCTCGCTTCCTTCCGATGAGTGGTAATAACGGGCTTTCATGCAAATAATGACAGAAAACTTAATTCTTTATAATTCATCAGTTGTTCAGGTCTTGGGCTTGCATGGTAAGTTGTTGTGCACTTAGGAAGCTTCAGTTTTCTCACCCAAATGACCCTTATGAGCACCTACTGCATGCAACCCCTGGTGCTGTTTTTACATGGAGTCAAGGCTACTGCTGGAAGTTTCAGAAATGTTGGCCGTGCTCAGGGCTTACTTCATGCACTGTGAATTTCACTCTCGAAGGCTGAATGGTGGATGATGTCTGGTCAGGGAGGAACATTTAGAATACTTAGCAAGTTCATGAACAGGATTAAATAATCAGCAGAATATTTAGAATTGTAGAGTATATCTGTAATCTTTAATTGTGAGGGATAGGGATATTAGCTGCATTGAAATTAGGACTTAATTTCAGTGCCTTTAACCCTTCTCTGCCATTTTATGATTCCTATTTATCTCTGGTTCCCTGACTAGGCAGTGAGCTCCTGGGAGTCACATACAGTGTCTTGATTCAGTTTTTTCCCCCCAGGTCCCAGTAATTTTGACATTGCCAGATCAAATACAAGATTTGAAATTTGAATTTCAGATAAACAATAAAGTGTTAAAATGTCATATGCATGCGTGAATTAATAAATTCAAATTTCAGATAAGCAATGAATAATGTCTTCGTATAAACCTGTCTCATGCAATATTTAGATTTAATTGGGCATCTTGTGTTTTTATTTGCTAAATCAGGCAACTCTGTACAATGTCTATGACTCAGAAACTACTTTCTAATCCAAAAAATATATATATTTTCATAATTTGTCTATAAGTAACACAAACCAGGGTATTCACGCGACTTGGTTTCTTCTATAAAATGCAGGACGAGAATTGCAACAAAGGTTAATGAGTGTCCTTAAGAAACAGTATTAGGGTAGACAGACCATTTCATCTGTAATGACTAGGTTGCCTT
>PVLD010008991.1:18766-47156 GCA_004027595.1 Dinomys branickii
TTTTTTTTTTTTTTTTTTTTTTTTTTTTTTGGCAAGTAACTTTTTATTGTTGTTAATAATGGGCAGACAGACATCTTGGCAGTTGCAATTCTAAGGAATAAAACAGTTATCTGGGATTCTGGAACTGTGGTTAAGAGTTAGTTTCTCTGCCTTTGCTGGTTTTACTGAGGTTCTCAGTACAGTGCACCCCAGTGTTCCCCTTTATTCTGAGAGGGATGGGGCAGGGAGGACAGGAGTTTTTTGCCTGTTGAGCTAAAAGCTGATGGCCTCAGAATACTCAGTGACAGTATGGAGTGTTATAAGCCTCAGGCTTTTTGCAGAGCATGCAGATATGTAAGTGTGGGTTGTGTATGTACACACAGTGTACCTAAATCAGCATGATGGATGGTGATCTCTTCATTTGATAGCAGGAAAAAGTGGATCAGGTACGGGGAAATCAGAGTCTCAAGAGTAGTAGGGGCAGGGCTGAGTCAGGCCATGGTGGCTGCCAAGAATAGTCAGGACCTCTGGCTCTTTTAGGATTTTTTATTTTAGGCCATCTTCCCATCCATAAAGTAAGACTCTGAAATATGTCTGGGCAGAAACGTTTTTGTGGAAATGTAAACAGTTCTGACCTTAGGTATTTGGAAAGAAGACCATGCCCTCCCAACATGCACTGTTCACTCACTAGGGCTATAAACATCTTCAGCCTAACGTAATAAAGTGCATCAGAGACCTTTGTTCTGATGGCAGCCATGGTAGAGCTTCATGGTATGGTGTGTACCTGGTTGGCTGTATCCTAGTAGGCAAAGCAAAAATAGAAGGCTTGTTCTCTGTCCTTCAGGACCAGGTCAATGCATGGATATTAAAAGCATCAGTGGCAAATGACCTTGGAAGTTGGAATCTCAGCCTTAATGAGGGCAGTGGTATCCAGAGAATCCATTACTTACAAAGAAAGAAAGTGTTCCCATTGGTTCTAAAGCCCAGGAGACCAGCAGATGCTGGGTATTAAGCCTTCCCAGTAGTGGTAAGCACTCATGGCCATGCCATTGGTGCTGTTCCTGGCACTCTTGGAGAATTGGCTTCCTGGAAGACAGGCTATGGGGTGTGGGGGACTCCAGAGCAGGGGTTGGCACTGCTGAGTAGAAGCTCACCTTCCCGCGTCACTCCTCCTGCTGGGCTGCTCTGGGCTACTTCTGAGGTAGCACTGGTCCTTATTAGGCATCTGCTTGATGACCTGGAACTGGCTCTTAAGCTTTGGCTCTGTCCAGAGAAAATACTTCACCAGTGAAGACACACTGAGAGTGTAGGACATGCTCCTTTCCAAACTCTCCTAAGCCAGAATACCTTTAATTCATGGGAGGCCTCAAAACTTCCTATTGTTCCACATACCTTAGTTTAATATTACTGCCAGTGTTCCAGTTGGATTAACTTCCTGTATTTGTTTTCATTTTAAGTGTTTTCTTTGGTTAAAGTGTTAGTGAATGGAAGGAGAAAAATAAGGCAAGGGCATAACGTTAGAGAATGGAGTTTTGTTTTCAGTTCTGATTTGCAGCAGTAGATAAGAACCATAAAACTTTTATTCCCAGACTGTTTACCAACATGTGAAAACTCCATTTTGTAGTAAGCTCGGATTTGCTGAATTTGGTTAAACTGCCAAGCAAATTAGTTTTGTTTAGATAGCAATCCTACATATAGAATTTGAAGAGGCTATTCTGTTATATCCGGACCTCACTTAAAGAGCATTCTCGGGAGCGTACTTGCACTTGTGAGGCGTTCTGTGTCTGTGTGAGGCCCCGCATCCTGCCCAGGTGCCACTGGAGCACTGACTTAAGCAGCTGTGCGGCCCGCGTCAGTACTAGAGGAATGCTGGAGGTCAGTATCGGAGGTCTGTCAACAAAACCTAGTTCCTAGTAGTAAAACACCCCAACTAAACCATACCATAAAGGAAAAGTATACTTTTATAAATGAAAAAGGAAAAATCATAATTTTATATAAAAGGGGACACACCATTTGTGTGTGTGCATGTGTGCATGTACGTGATGCTAGGGACTGAACCTAAGGCCTTGTGCACACTAGACATGAACTCTACCACTGAGCTATGCACCCAGTCTCTAAACTCTTGAAAAGAATTATTATACGTAGTGCATGATGGCAGTACATGATGTTTACGTTCCTTCTGTGGGGTTGGTACAGGGACATAACACATCCCAGTGTCTGTTGTTGTGCCCTTTTCCCATACGTCCCTCCCCTCCCGCCATCTCTTGCTCCCCTTCCCATTTGAGAAAGGTCCGTTCCTCCCATGTTCTATTATCTATCTTTTATTTTGTTCTTTATTTATAATTTGGGTTTCTCATATAAAAGAAATTTAAGCTCATGTGTCTGATTTATTTCACTTAACATTATGGTCGCAGTTTTCCTACTGATGATGCAAGTTGATGTTTCTTTATGGCAAAGTAGTACTCCGCTGTGTATAAATACCACATTTTCTTTATCCATTCATCTGCTGATGGACACATAGGCTGCCCCTAAACTTTGTAATTTTAATCTGTACTGTAACTCATGTAGCCCTGGAATTTACTCTTAAGTCCTTGAGGGAAACTTAACCCTAGGTAAGACTTTTGCACTGCAACATAGAGGAAATTCACTTTAAGGAAAACTGCACGGTGTGCTAAGTAATTAATTAGTTCTAAGAAATGTAAAGCTATTGACAGAGTTGGGGGGTGAAGATGGAACCCACCGTAGGAGGGAGACGTTTGGAAGAAGAGTTCTATGGAGCTGATCCATAACTGAGGGCTGAGCTAGGTAGGTTGGTATGTTACTGCAAACTGTGTGGACCTGGGAGTTCTGCTTATTCACATCCTATCTTTACTAATAAACTCTGTAACTGGGACTTTTCAACTGTCTGGTCCTGCCTGTTAATCTTTAAAATGAAGACTTGCATTAAATGATTTCTAAAATATCTTCCAATTAAAAAATTCTACTATGAATAGAAATTCACTGTTAGGAAAATATTAGCGCTGCAATCTGCCTGTCTAACATGAAATATTCTTAGGTTGGGATTAGTGGAAGTCACTACTACTGTTAAACATTTTACAAAGAGTGGGAAGTTATTAGTACAAAGTGTTACACTCCTATTAAACTATTTACATTTGAGTGAATGAAAGAGAACTTTAAGTGACTGTTCATGTGTACTGAAGGGTGGAACTGAGTAACAGTTTATAAATGGTTACTGGTTTAATAGGTTGTAGTCATTACTGAATTTAAAAGTTTTTACTCTGATTTTTGGTTTTGGTAGCCTCAGACCGAATCAAGAATAGAACCTATAAAAATAACTTTTGTAGAAGAGGGTTGTGGCTCAGTGTGAAGAGTTCAAACTCTGTGAGGCTTCAGTGATTTAATGCTTTATTTTCCTGGAAATGTCTACCATCCTGAGGAAGTTTAGTAGCTTCTTTGGAGACCTAGTTGCTTTCTGTCTCAGACTAAAGACATTTTCTTAAATTGGAAGTTTTGGGTTCTTTCCAGGCAATGAGGGCTTTGGACTGTAAACATCCCTTAGGGTTTGTTTCCTTTGAGAGAAAGGAGAAGATTGATACAGGGATGAGATAGGATCTCCAAATAATCCAAATAATACAAGGGAAATATTATAACTCCCAACCTGCTAGATGTGCAATGTGCCAAGTTTGTGTTCCCCAAAATTGAAGAATGAATTGTAAGGAAGAATGTAGGTTAAGACCAGGAAATATTTATTGGGATAAAGAAAACTTCTGTCTAAAAGAGATACAAGCAGGGCCTGAAAAGTGGGTTACCTGTGAGCCCACTTCTCAGGGGAAGCTTTGTAGAGTAAAACCATGAAGTAGGTATAAGGTGGGACAAAACTATGATCAACTAGTAAGATTACAAGTGTAGTTTCTTAGGTAATATTGACCCAGTGGAAAAATTGTGAGGTCAGTGACAAAACTATGGTCAACCAGTAAAGATTACAAGTCGAGTCACTTAAGTAATATTGATCTAAAGGGGAGGCAAGTCGCATAGCAGGTGTACATGGACCCAGCAAGGACTTTTCCTGGAAGGGGTGGGCCAGGGAGGTTTTGGTCCCTCACCCAAGGTGATGGATGCCTATTTAGAGTATCAGTCATTGCTATTCATCCCTGGGGAAAGTATGCGGGAATGGTCATTCTGTCTTTTGTCTTGAGGGCTGTCCTTCAATGAATGCACCTCCAGCCACTGGTGTAATGTGTTCGCGTCTTCTGGACTCGCTCCTTCAAGGAGCCAGCCCTTTCTGACTGCCTGTAATATTTCTAACTAGCTTAGTTGTTTGTAATAAGATAATCTTTTACTCTTGCTAGAATGTAAACCTTATCTACTCCTATCTGTCTGCAGTTTGGACAAAGCAATAGTTTATCTGTGTAAAAGCAGAGTTTCTCCTGACCACAATAAGGCAGCCACCTAAAGCTGCTCAGTCTGGACCAGGACACACAATGCATTTTGTGTCCCCAGAAGGCCCTTTTGGCCAGCCTTGGTCTAAACAGTGAGGGAGTGTAAAGGCACAAAGGTGAGACTGTCTTTATAATAAGCCTCTGCTCTTCTTGCCAACACAGACTGTACGCGCCCATGGCATGCACATCAACGCGCACACCTGATTATCTGGGCTGGGGAAGGAATAAGTTGGTGAACTGTGGACTTTCTGAATTAATTACTTCGGAGTACTGTTCTTTCAGCTTTCTGGTGCTGTTGGGAGGAAGTGGTAAATTCAGTCGCTTAGCCACTGAGAGGGAAATAGTGTAATGGTGGTTTCAATTTAGAAGTAAGTCCCTCTTCTACCGTCAGAAAAATTTGTATGGTAATTTGATTTACTCACTGTTTTCCAAACCAGTTGTGCATGGGGGAAGCTGACTTGGCACTACTGGCGAAAGTGCCGGGCACACTTAGTCCCTTTGTGTGAAGCAGCCTGCAGGCTGGTGGCTTGCTTCTGCGTATGGTTTCCACTTGTTTGCTTTAAGAAGAAAAGTTCTCATGTGAAGACTAAAAGCTTTGTGTGTTTTCTCCATGGAATAATTTATTTATTGTTTAAAAATAACTTCCCGGTTCTGTTATCATGCAGAAGGCTTGTATTCATCTATGAATGAATTTAATATTTCAGTTGCAGGTTAAACACAGAGGGATTTTTTGAGTTCTCCAAGAGCACCCTTTGCAGTTCTGCTTGCGTCTCCTCATGTTAATGCCTTTTGCTTTTGCTGATGATGGAAAAGAAAGTGAACTGGGAGCGCTTGGTCTTTTTTCCCTTCACTGTTAAGCCCAGTGGGCTCATTAGAAGATGAAGAGTAGAACCAGAACCTCCAAATGGCGAAGGTGGGTTCAGCCACATGTAAACTGGGGCCACAGTGGCCTGGGCGTAGAAATCAGTGGCCCCCGGTGAGCTTCCCAGCAGTCTGCTTAGCCTGGTGTGTGGGCTGTGCTGGCTCTTCTCACCTTTTATCAGAGGGTGGGAGAACATCCCAAACAGGGAGGACCCCTTTTATATTACGTGTTTGTGCCATATCAAATCTACCCCCCTTGCCAGTGTTTAGGTTTTTAAAGCATAAGTGTGGTGGGAGATTGAGGTTGTCCTCTCGATGGGGTATACCACGTGTTTCTCTACAGAGCAGCACACGTTGTGATCAGTGATTTGACTTTAGTCAGTGATTTTAAGTGGTAGGGAATAAAAATCTTCCTTTCAGCATTTATGATAAAGTGGAATTTCAGGCAACATGTGCTTTCTGATGGTGCAAAATGTGCAGGGAATTTCCTGCAGAATTGGTCTATATATATACAAGGAGGTGTATTCATCTGGATGTTAAAACATGGCAAATTTTAAATCATACTGTGTTTTTATTTCATGGGATATAACCACCAGCTACTTCATCCATAATAGATTCCTAATCTAGATTCCTATTTTGATTTTTTTTCCTCTTCAGTCTAAGTAGACTCCATCTATTCAAACAGTTCTTATCTGTGCAGACATTTGTGAACTTGTATATAGGAAACAAAACCCCCAAACCCTGTGACTGTCTCTTCCAGGGGTCCTGGTCTTTGATGCCTCAGTGCTGTACATTTTGTTAACAAACAATTTGAGCCATAAATTTTCCCACCGAGCTTGTGGTTTACTTTACTTTAGTACATGGAGCTTCTGCTTATTGGTCAGAAAGAACCTATTTTTTTAGGTACCATTTTATTTTAATAATTATGAAGACAAAATAGGCTTATTGTCAGTGCATAGAAATAGAAATAAGAAAATAACGATCTCTTGTAATCTCACTACTGAGAGCTCAACACAGTTATTATTTTGTGTATGCTGTTATTAAAATTTAAACTTTATCTTTATGTTCTTAAAACATTATATGTTATGAACACCTTGTTGTAGTGTAAGGCTGTGCCTTAATAGAACCAATCCTAAGTTGTTGGCATTGTACATTCTTTTTTGTCTATCTTGCCATTAAATTATTGTGTTGAAAATTATCATATTATAATTTTGTGCACATCCAGGGCTCTTTTCTGGGGGCAGATTGTTAGGACTCATTGTGAGAGCTGGGCTGCGCATGCTTTTGCATAGTGGTGTGGCTTTGGATGCTTACTATTTGAAGTTGTTGGGGTGGGGAAATTTCCCTTTCACAATTTATGATACAGCTAGTATCAGCGATGAAGACACACTTCGCTAAATATATAGTCGTGCACAGAGCTCCCTGCAGATAGGTCTGTGTGTGTTTAATGAAGTGTCTTCGTTCAGGCATTGGATGTGTATGAACACATATGTTGAGAATTGAGAAGAGTCTGAGGTATTATCTGACTTGCAAGCTAACAAGCGAGCCTACCACAGTGTCACGGAGGCTGGCAGAGCACACAGGACTCCCAGGCCTTAGGCAGAGATCCGTCCTTACTGCACAGCAAGCAGTGTGAGCGCGCGTAATGTTGGCCTTGGCTTCTTGGTCCTCCATGTCCCATTGGGGGGCCATGGAGTGGGCTGGGGATGCTGCACACCCTCTTGATTAGTTTCACAGTTGAGGAACCCAGACTTTAAGAACCTTACTTCTCTTATAATGGGTGATAGACCCTGCCTGATTATTGCCCTGCAAGGAGACATTTTCTTTATTATTCTGGAATTAATGAAATCTACCGATTGTTCCAGAGGGAGACACTATCTCTATCTTTTAGAGTTGTTCTCCATTTCCACCTTCTTGAAAGAATGTCCCCTTATGAAAGGTGCTAGTGCTTTCAGAAATGTGGGAAACCCTGGGAACTGACTCTTGGCAGTGTAGTTTTGGGGTCTGAACTACTATTGCTCAGTTACCTTTCAAGAAGAGTGTATTAATTTCTATTCCTATACTTAGTATAGACAAGTATGAGATGTGGTCTAAAAATATGGTGAACGTCTCCGTTTTTAAAAATGTGTTACAGTGAAAGGTCCAGTGGTATTAATCACCCTCGAAGTACTTCCCCTTGCTTTGAACACACTGACCCCATCATTCTTGTCCCTTTCTGAAGTGGTTCTGGAAGTCCTCTTTGGTGAGTATTTTTAGTTGTGCTGCCGTGGCTGTCTTGATATCCTGAATCCATTAAAAATGTTTACGTTTCATGGTCATTCGGACTTTGAGAAGAGCCAGAAGTCACCAGGCCAGAGCCGGTGAATATAGTGGATGAAGACACACTGTAATGCTTTTATGTGTCTGCCTTTCTGTTAGATGGCGCTCAGCGGGAGCGGTCACTGTGTTTTTGATCACCCCTAGTAAAGAAAGGCACAAACAAGACTTCCAGAACTGATTCAGAAAGTGAAAGGAATGATGGATGTGTTCAAAGCAAGGGAAAGTATTTTTGGGGAACTGAACAGCAATGTGTCTCCTACTGTAATAAATTCGTACTTTACTCATTCACTGTATTTTTTTAATTGCCCCTTGTATGTTTCTTCCCATTCTTCCTTTGTCTTGTAATCATCAGAGTTAGCTTCTCGTCGAGCAAGGATTGCCCTGAGAAGTCCCAGGCTTAGGCCTTTAGCCCTGGGGATCCAGTGGACTGGGTTCTGCCATCCCCATCTGGAGAATTTCATCAGACATGAGGTGTGATGAAATAAGGAAGGAATTTCGTACTCAGTGTGGCCACCCTGGGAAGCAGAGGCGTGAGCATCCCACGGCCTATGCTGTAGGGTGCTCGTGAGAGCTGCAGGACTATATAGGGAGGAACAAAGGTGGGGCAAGAGGTGTGATGCTGCCTCCGTGGTTCCCACTAATGGACCAGCCCCATCTTGAGGTGATCCACCTGCAAGGGTCCTTACTCCTAGAGGCTTGCAAATATCTTAGTTACTCTTATCTTGGAGTCTCCAGCCTTAGGGCAAAGAGAGGTTAGGTAAATTTAGGACTGATCAACCTCGCGTTACCAGTTTCCACCGAGACACTCCTCCAAGTGACTAACCTGTCTATGTGCTGAACCGAGCAGGCTCTGATCCAAAGTCTAAGGTAATAAGGGAGGCAGATACAATGCGAAGGCAGTTATGTCAGGCTTTTATTCTGCTTTTAGTTACCCATTGGACATCTGCAGGTCCAAGTGAAGAGTCAGTACTTTTTGCACAGACTCTTACATCCCTGTTGATGGTATTCTGTTGGTTAGAATTCATTCATTCATTCATTTATCCATCTAGTTGTCACTGCACTTAGTAGAGGCATAATAAATTCATTCATGTAGTCAGTTTACATCCAAGTGTTTGCAATGTATCAAAGACTCTGGAGGGCACAGAAAAAATCCATTACCTTTACAGATTTTATGTGCTAAGGAGGACACACAGTGTGGTGGAGTGGATACTGTTTTAGGTAAAGGGACCAAGAAGAATCCTCTGTGGTGAGCAGAACCAAGAATGGAGTAAAGGAAGGAGCAACATTCTTATCTGGGGGTGAGCATTTCCATGTGAGAGAGAAGTGCAGAGGCCCCAAGCCTGCAGCATTCTTACTGTGAGGCACACGCAGCAAGGAGACGGCAGCCTGGAAAGGACGAGGAGTGAGATTAGAAGGTCCTGGTACCAGGGAGGGATTCTGAGAGGTTTGGAAAGCCAGGCTGGGAACATTGTAAAGATCTCAGAAGCCTCTGGAATGTGTGTGGTGAGCAGGCCTGGGTGAGAGCTGGGAGTGGGGTAGGTTAACAGTTTTTGCAGTAGTCCGGACAAAAAGTGATGGGGACTCAGCCACCTGCCCCTGGGTAAGGTGAGCTCATTGGCTGTCCTCAGAGGAGAGCCTTCCAGGCCGCGTTGGTGTGAGGTGCAGGCAGATGGATTAGGCAGAGTGAGAAAATACGGAAGGCTTCAGCCTGGACAGCTGAAGGGCACACACGCTGATGAGGAGGTTCAAACTGCCCATTCCCGGAAGAACAAGGCCAGCCTTTGTGGATTTGCTGATGTGGGCTGCGGTCTGGCTAATCATTACCTCAGTTCTGGTTTTGCAGCTTGGGAGGAATCCCAGTGGCTTCAGGAGCAATTTGTTCTCCTGCAGCAACTGCCCTTGCTTGGGGAGAGCAGCCTCAGTCGCTGTCACTGGCTGTTGTTCGCACTTGAGGGAGTGATGTCCTCATGGGGTGCTCCGGGGCCTCTGCTCTACCTGAATCTGAGGTGCTTGTAGATTTGGAGACTTTCGGCGTCATTCCAGGGGCACTGACCCTGACGATGTGAATACTGGTAATTATTATCCCAACAAATCACGAAAATTAACTTAGTTACTCTTTTCTTTGCACCCTCAGTCTTGACGGGAGGCAAAGTGCTTGGTAAATTCCAGGCTAATAAATCTTGTCACACAGACAGTGCTGAAGGGATTAACTCACCATATGTGGAGCTGAGCAGGGAAGGTTTATGGTAATAAAAGATGCAAAAGGAGTATCAAGAGCTTCATTCTGCTTTTAGTTACCTATTGGGCTCAAATGAAGAGTCCAATAGGTTGTTTTCTTTGTTTTTAGCAAAAACCACTTTTTAACTAACTGCCTCAGAGGGAAACATAAATCATGCTTTTAATGAGAAGTTTGTCCCCTGTCCCTGTGGTGGTCTCTGACTGTGTCGGTACTTCGGCCTGGGTAGCAGTGGTGGAGCTAGTGAAAAGTGGTCAGATTCTACATCTGGAAGATAGCACTCAAGGGTGTGTTGGAGGATTGCTTCTGGGTTATGATGAACAGAACTAAATAAAGCCATAAAGGTTTTTGGCATGAGCAACCACAGTGATACACAGCTATGACATTTCCTTGGCTGGGGATGATACAGAAAGGAGATGGAGATTTGGGGGGAAATATCCAGAGTTGAATATTTTTTATTAAGCTAGTTATGAAAAAGCTGTATTCTCTCATTCAGTCTCGTCAATGCATTTCCTCTAAGGTGAGTGTGCTTTTGTTGGTGAGTCTCGGGCAACACTAAGCTTAAAGCACTAAGCTTAAAATATGGAATCTTTAAGTCAAGGCAGAAAAATTTAGGATAAAGACAACAAAGGCCCTTTGTGAAGAAGCATCCCCAAAACTGGAATGGGCCCAGCAGAAGGGTCATGTAAAAAGGCAGTTTCACTGCACTGTAGTAGTCCAATTGCGAGCAGTTTTTAGGTAGCTTCACAGATGTAATTTAGGGCTTTTGTTCCTCAGTCTGGCAGGGACTGAGTGTGCTTCCTGGTGTGGACTTTGCTGCCTGATGTGTTATGTGATGGTGCTGATACACTAAAAGAAAACTGGCTTTGCTTGCTGCTTCATAGGTTGGTTGTCATCTTACAAATATGGGTTGTTCCCTGTGAAAATGGCTTTTTAAAAAGGTTTTTAATCATTGGAAACGGTGGCACACACCTAACATCCCAGCACTCTGGGAGATTGAGGTAGGTGAGTCACAGGTTCGAGTCCAACCTGGGCAGCTTAGTGTCTTAGTGAGACACTGTCTCAGAATATAAATTTAAAAAGTGCTGGGGATGTAGCTCAGTGTGCAGACCCTGGGTTGAATCCTTAGTACCTGGAAAAATATTTTTTATCAAAATATGTTATATGTGTATATAAAAACGCCACCCATTATTCTGTATAGTAAACATACACTAATAAAAAATGGGTTGGGGAGGCCTGCGGATTAAATTTAGATCCTCAGCACGCTACACACATGCTCTACAGTTAAGCTAGACCCATAGTTCCTGTTTTTAATTTTTCATGGGACTATTTTTTACTTTTATGGAAACTAACCTGGAAAGCTTCATTGTTGGCTCAGCTGATTGAGTGTTAGAAAGAATGGCAGTCTAAGTGAAATTTTTAAAAATCCCAACTGGTTTTACTTTTTTCTGCCTATGCATAAGTGCAGTCCAATTTAAATCTCTGTCTCTAGCATGAAAGGAGAAAGAACGTGTTTGTAGAATACTGAGAGAAGTTATGGCTCAGCTCACTTTACGTGGCCTCCTGGTTTCCCTCCTTCCAACTCCAGTGAGTTTTCTTCTTCAGGTTGTGTTGCTGTTGTTCATGTCTTCACCCCAGAATTGCTTGGCTATGCTGATAGTTTTTGGGCTCTTAAAAGTATAGCAACAACTTAAATGTCCAGCATAAGAATTTAAATTTGCTTTTTGGCTAGTGTCCCTAGGGCAAGCCTGAGGGCCAGGCACTGCTGAAGGGATCAGGGATACCACAGAACAGAGCTTATCCTATCCTGCAGTGTAGGAGGCGAAACTCCAGCTGAGAAGAGGAAAGATCAGTTATCCAGTGTGCAGACAGAGAGGATTTGAATTATGGGGAAATGCAGGAGAGAGTAGGGCCTGGGGAGTGCTGTGCACCAAATGGGGGAAAGTCCGAAGGAGGCATTCAGGGCAGGGATCTGTCCCAGCAAGAGCCTCCCTGCTTAGGCAGAGAAGGTGGCCGGAAGCCAGCCTGCCTCTGCAGAGTTGTAGCATGCAAACTATAGTTTCATATCTTCTCAGATAAGAAGGTGTTGTGAGTATCAGGCTAATTTTAAACAAGGACAGGCATGAATATGAGCCTGTGCATATTTTACTTGTACTTTTGTAACGCAAACGGGCTAAGTGTGAGAGGAATCTTATTTTGAGGAAGGCTGTACTATTTCCTAAAGCGAACAAGTGACACATTTGAAGCCCACATCTGATGAGAACATCTGTGAGTTCTTTTCTCCTATTTTTGAGAAAATAGTAAAGCATTAGGACAATGAGTGTTTGACTTAGACTCATACAATGTTGGGGCTGATGTGGGAGGAGCTGCAGAGACTCTCCCGGCTGATGCCCCCATTTCTTTGGCCGATAAAGCTGTGATGGAGAAGCCCAGCTTTTGCTTGTCAGGCCGGTTGGTGGAAGGTGGAGGGGCTGGTGCTGCAGGCCAGACCTCTAGACTCCAGGGCTAGAGTCTGTCATCTCCACAGTGCTCATTAGGACCTCTCTGCACTTAGAGTCCCTGGAAGAGCAGATTTTAAATCTGTTAAATCGATTCTACCATCACTTATAAAATAGCTTTTTGTCCCTTATATTTTGTCCACTTTATGCAGCCAATTCTGCTTTAAAGAATGCACAAACAGGTAATTCTTCAGTGCTACTTCTCCATTTGGGGTTTATTATCAATGACCTAGATGTGAATGCTAAATTTAAGAGAAATACCCTTGCTTTCTCACTCATACTATTTCATGCAAACTGTATACCTGCTTTTGTGTTTTCCCATTGATTAAAATCATGCTAATTTGAAAATCAAAACAGCAAACATGCAAGTGACAAAAAATGGAGAGAAGGCCGTGTACACCCATGGGTTCTGAAGGCCTGGGAGGTGGTGTCCTGGATTTCTTAGAGCTGGTGCAAGTGGTTACCACGGTTCTAGCAGTGTTTCCTCACACCTCAGTGCACACCCAGCCCCGGAAACCTTGTTCAAACAGAGGATCCTGATTGGGCAGCCTGCAGCCTGGGATGAAGGGCTGCGTTCCTGAGTGGTTCTGGGTGGTGCCCATGGCCCTGGGCCACAGCTCATCTGCTAGCGAGACTGTGGGGAACGTGCTCCCGCTGGCACGTGGGTGTGCCTCCAAGTCACTTTGAAATCACGACTCACTGTGTGTGAGGAAGTGTTAGTATCTTAAATTAGAGATCTGAAATTGCAGCCCCTCAAAAAGCCCCAAGGGGTGGGTTCTGCTCCTCCTTCAGGCCTTACTTTCAAACCTGCTGTGGGCCTCCTGGAGTTACTGAGAAGGCAGCGTATCCAGTCGCTTGGCTCTTTACTCTTAGGCTGTGCAGAATCAGGCCCTGAGATCTCTCACTGCATATCTTGCCGGGAGTGAGGAAGGGCTTTATTTCTAGTACTAATATAGAATTTGCATCGCCCTGGTTTTTTTTTTTTAATGCAGAAAATTTCATATGGAAATTTGGATTGGATGTCGGTTCCCTAAAATTATGTAGTGACATAAGAAGTGATTTGTTCTGGGATAAGTGCGACAGGATCGAGTCTTGTCTTGCTGCACAGAGCTTTTAGGGCCCTGTGCTGTAAGTAGGGTCAGAGCGGCCCTGTGGGCCGGTGAGGGCAGGAAGAAGATGAGAGCTTCTTACTGTTTCCGGCCGCTGCAGCCTGGAGGGAGCTTCTTACAGCCTCCTTGGCATCAGCATTACTGTCTCTGAAGTACCAGCCTGGGGCCTGACTGATGACGTCCTTGCCAGGTCACAGGGCCTGTTACATTCGGTGTGCTAGATTCGGGGGAGTTAGCGCTTTAAAGTTAGCTGTATGTGATGGGATCATCCCCAGAAAACAACAAAAAGAAGTATCAAAGTACAGTCTCCTGTCAGTATTGTGTGTTTTGCCCACTGTGCTCACGCGTGCGTGTATGTGGTGCTGGGAGATTGAGCCCAGAGCCTTGTATGCGCTAAGCGCTACCGCTGAGCCACACCCCCAGTCCCCAGGAGTACTTTTGGCCGCGCTGTGCAGTAGATGCTGAGCATTTAGCTTCACAAATCCTTTATTGGCGAGTGCTGCTTTGTAATTGCTTTTCAGTTGATCACTTTTAGTTACTGAGAGCTGAATGAAGACATTAGAAATATATAATTGAGTTTCTTAATATCTAAATTTACATGTCAGTTTTTATGTCTTGATTAAAACAAATCCAATATGAAAATATACTTTTATATAAGAAGAAGATTATGTTCCAGAAGGACTTTTAGTAAGCTACTTGTAAACAGTATGTGTCTTTAGGACTTGTGAAAGTGTTAGCTTTTACCCCATCTTTGTCAGGACACACTCATCACATCAGGCAAGGCGTGTCACTAAGTGTAGCAGTGTATGCAGGTGGGATTTAGGGAGCTGGCAGAAATTTGAAGTACTAGTAACATGCATCTAATGGCATGGTGCCTAAAGGAACGTTTAAGAGGTAATCCTCTGTTTAAAAGTGTTTATAACTGTTGAGGGACTTTGTTTTTGTATCTATTGTGTCATGTTTGCTGGTGGTGTTGTCACCAGGCCCATGAGGGACGGGCATCATCATGGCTGCCTTGTTCTTGAAATTTGAACAGGGTGGTTCAGATGGCAGTGACATGAATGAGGGAATTGGGTTGGGTAGGGTTGGATACATGTTTTGATGAACAAGAAACCTTTAAGAACATTGCGTTATACCTTATATGCACATATATATTCTTTCATTCTTGTACCTGAGCTTGGAGAAAATGCATCCAGGCACTAGTGAGATGCATAAACTCTTTCCTTCCAGTTTCTGTGTTTATTCTGAGTTAACATCAAAACTCATATGAGAAAGGTCAGGTCCGCACATTGTAGTTTCTGGATCTGCTTTAATGCTAAATGAAATGAGACATTCTGTATTACCTAAGAACAGCTGGATTCAACCTTAGGCTTGTGTTGAAGGTAGCTTGAGAGTTTTACATTGATGTGATCAGTGAGGTATTAGGGTGTTTGGACCAAACTAATAGAAATAAGTAATATGGCCTTTGATTATGAGAAACTTAAGTCTGCTCATACACAGTGAGCTTAAGTCTGCTCATACACAGCTGCACAGCAAGCTTCTGAGATGAGGAGTCAGTGGCAGACTGAAGGTTAGGGTTAAGGTAAGCTGTTAACTTCTGCTGAGTGACTCTGTTCTTTACCTGTGGGGTGCAGAACTAGGGCAGATGGTTTCTAGCCCAGTGTTCTTTGTGGAATACCACATAACAGGGGCAGTCTTGTCAGTGTTTGCTCTGGCGGGCACGCACTTTATAGTTTGGGCTTTACACAGGGATCCCATTTTCTTCACAGTTGGAGCAAACAATGTTATCTTTAAATCACTGATATTGGATGGTATTTGAGATGAAGCAAATTTACTTTTCTCTTTTGCAGTTAATTTTTGCATCAAGTCCTTTAAACTTACAATCTTTATTTCTTTTCATTTTCTTTCTCCTGGTTTAATTTTCTTGAGAGGAAAAATTGTAATACCAATTAGCATCCAGAGCAGATAGTTCCTACAGGAAATAGGTTTATTGGCCTCATAAATTTTAGTGCTGTCGATATTCTCATTTCTCAGTAGTGTTTGTCTTTTTAAGTAGTATGTTGTAACTGAATTGACATCTGTCCTTTACCTCCATAGAGTTAAGCATTAAATAGATCCTGAGTGTATCACAAAAGCATACATTATTTTGCATTGTGTTGGACTGCAGAAAAAGAAAGCGCTCTAAAACATGAAAACAGCTGATACCCCAGGAAGGAAAAGAAGAAAAACTGTATTACATGGAAGTTTGTGTGATGTTATTGGGGTATAGGTAAAGATGGGCAGACAGGCTTCCTGCTTTACTCTCTAAAATCTTCTGATTTGAAAGCCTAGAGGGATTTTTTCTTAGTACATGTTTGAAGTACATAATGATTGCATTCATTGTGGGCCCTGGTGCCTGTAGAGAACACATCTTATTTCTCCTTTTCCTGTCCCTTTCCCTTCCTTTGGTCCACCATGCCCCTAACTCTTGGTCCTCTTCCCATTTGCAAAAGATCTCCCTGTTCCTATTACCTATTTTTCATTTTGTTCTTTCAATTATTTATACTTTGAGTTGCTCATATAAGAGAAGTCATGCAATGTTTAACCTTGTGTGTCTGGTTTATTTCACTTAAAAGTATTGTCTCAAAGTGCATCCATTTTCCTACAAATGACTCAAATTATCCTTCTTTGTGGCAAAGTAGTACTTTTTTCATTCTCCTTCCCCCAGGTTTAATTTTCTTGAGAGGAAAATTGTAACACCAATTAATACCCAGAGCAGATAGTTCCTACAGAACATAGGTTTATTGCCCTCATAAATTTTAGTGCTCTTCTTGTCAAGTCTCATTTCTCAATAATGTTTGTCTTTTTAAGTAGTAGCTTGTAATTGAATTAACAAAGTGTACACAAAGTATTGTGTATAAATACATTTTTTACACGTAGAGTAAAATGGAATCTCAGCATTATTTTAATTTGCATTTCTCTAATGGCCAAAGATGTTGAACATATTTTCAAGTATTTATTGGCTACTTGTAGTTATTCTGAGAAGTGTATTCATTTAAGTTGCATATCTTTTGATTAGGTCTTTTATTTTGAGTGGTCTAATATTTTTGAGTTCTTTATATATTCTAAATACTAGTCCTCTGTCTGAGGCATAGCTAACAAAACTTGTTTCCCATTCTGTAGGTTGTCTCTTCACTTTATTGGTTGTTTTCTGCAGATAATTTAAACTTTTTAATTGGTATATAATTTAAGTAAAATAAATAAAATGCACTATTAACTATACCATTCAATTGAATTTTGGAAATTTAAAAATTTGTATAACTACCACTGCAGTCAAGACTGCATTACTGTCACCCCTCAAAGGTTTTTTCTAGCCCATTCCAGGTGGTTTCCTCATTCTGACCTCAAGCAATCACTTAGGCTTTTTGTCACTGTAACCAGATTTGCCTTTTCTAGAGATTTGGATGAATACAACCATAAAGGATAGTCTTTGGTTAGCCTGTTCACTTTTCATTTAGTATAATGTGTTTGAGATTCATCTGTGGATCAGTAGTTGGTCTCTTTTATTTCTTTACACCCCAACTTGTTACCCCTTTACCTGTTGATAGACAGTTTAAATTTTTTCCAGTTTTGCATTGTTATAAAGTTGTTATGAAGGTTACTGCTTTGTGTGTGAGACATATCATTGCTCCTGGGTGACTATCAAAGAGTAGAAATTTGGGAATTTGTAGAATAAATATATGTTAACTTAAAAGAAACTTCAAAACTGTTTTTCCAAAGTGCTTGTGCCATTTTATATTCCCCTAGCAATGAAAGAAGATTTCAGTTACATTGTGGCCAACACTTGTGTTCTTCTTTTGAGTCATTCTAGTGGGTATGGCTTTTACTCTGCAGGTTTTGATGACTAATGATGCTAAGCATTTTCATGTGTTCATTGATTATTTACATCTTCTTTCATGAAGCATTCATTTAAACTTTTGCTTAGTTTTTAATTGACTTTTTTACATTATTCTTATTGCATTGTAAGAATTCCTTATGCATTCTGGATGCAAATCTTTGATGTATTACTTTCTTTTTGTTTTCATTTTTATTGTGAAATATGTATGATATTTAGCTTATTAACCATTTAATATTATTTACTTATTTTATGTTACCAGGGTTTGAACTCAGGGCCTTCAGACAGAGTTACACCCTCAGCCCTTTTGAAATACTTTTTATTTTGAAACAGAGTGTCACTAAGTTGCTAAGTTGCCTGCTCTGAGGGGGAACCTGTGATCCTCCTGTCTCAGTCCCCGAAAGTGCTGGGCTTAAAGATATGTGCCACCACACCAAGCTCATGTTAGTCATTTCAAAATGTACTGTGTTTGGTAAGAAGCACATTCCTGCTGTTGTATAACTCACTCCATCCATCTCTGGAACTTCTTAACTGAAACTCCATATCCATTGAACAAATAATAATTCCTCCCTTGTTTCCTTTAACCTCCTGGAATCTGTCATCCTCCTTCTCATCTCTTAAGAATTTGGTGATCCTATATTGCACGTGTATGTAGAATCATACAGTACATGCTTTTTCACTTAGCATAATATTCACAAAGATCATCTGTGGTATAGCATATGTCATAATTCCATTTTTAAGGGAGAATAATTTTCCATTGTACCATGTACTCCATTTTGCTTAGCCATTCATCCTTAGTGGACACTTAGGTTACATTTTAGCTATTGTGAATAATGCTGCTGCAAACATGGTTGTACAAATACCGTTTTGAGACCCTGTTTTCAGTTCTTTTGGATGTGTGCTCCGAAGTGGAGCTACTGCTGTATTCTATCATAATGCTGTTATTAATTTTTGAAAGAGCCACCATGCTCTTTTTTATATTATACCATTTTGCATTATCATGAGGAGGATAAATAATACTTCCAACTTCTCCGCATCCCCAGCAGTACTTATTTTCTGTTAGTTTACTTGTTTGTATAATAACCATCTCAATGGATGTGGTAGTTCATCATAGCTTTGATTTGTATTTCACTAATTAGTTATGCCCAACACATTTTCATGTCTGTTAGCTACTCTTGTTTTGAGAAATATCTAAGTCCTTTGATGCATTACTTTTTAAGATTTTTTTAATTTAAAAGCCTAGCAGAATAATATTTTTGTTTTTCTGCTCTAAGAATATGTGAAGAGTTTTGCCAATTTAAAACATTTATATCATCATTTAAGAACTATAGTGGTATGAACATCTACTTGCTGATTACATATTTGTAATCGATCATATCTTAAATATTAAATAAATACTGGTAGGCTCTGAGCTTAGTTATTACATTTTTACCAAAGTCATAAGTTCCTATATTGCTTTCCCTAACCCAATTCAACTTATACAAAATTACTTAAGCTTTTTTATAATGCACCTTTTATTAGCTACAATAGAATGGTACTTACATATATGTAAAGAGAGAACCCTTTTAAATGAATTGCAAGATAACTAAAACTGAAAAAAAGAAGGAAGGCAAGAAGTTGATTAATTTACTGAAGATTAACAGATGGAATCAGTTTTCAGACCCATTATGTTAGCCTTCTGTTTATGTAACAAAATACCCAAGACAATTGATGTAAAGGAGGAAAGGTTTATTTTGGCTCATAGTTTTGAAGGTGTCAGTCCATGGTTGATTGACCTTTTGCTTTTGGGGCTGTGGCTACATCAGGACAGGGGTGTAGGGCCAAGAAAACTGCTCACCTGATGGCAGCCAGGAAGCAAAGAAAGAGGGAGTGCGTGGAGTTCTGATATTCCTTTGAAGGGCAGGTCACCAGGGACCTAACTTTCTCCCACTAGGCCCCACCTCTTAAAGTTTTCACCATCCCCAATAGTGCTACAGGCTGGCTACCAAGTCTTTAGCAGAAAGTTTTTGGGGACCACTTATCTAAACCACAGCTCCTATATAAAGACAAGGGGGATGAAAGAAACCCATCTCTGTGCCATCTGTGCTTTTTTTGACCTCGAATTCACAGAAAGATAGATTGAGACATCCCGGAAGTATTTGAAAAGGAAAGATGGATGCTTTTCTAAGAAGTTTAGAGCAATTTTATAATTATAATTCACAGACGCAGCTTTTCAGATGAGATCAGGGTGGTTTGGCCATAGACAGAAACAGCTTTTCAAAGTGAGGTACAAATTAGTTACTTGAACTAGTCAAAGTACACATTTTGTCCTAAGCAAGCACTGCCTGAAGACTGTATTTGAAACAACAAATTTCCTTCCTGTATCACAGCCTGCATTGCAGTTGTTTAATTGTGATTAAAGTACTATACTTTATTTAAGTGTTTGATTGTTCTCCATTTCTTGTATGGTTCATTCTATTGTTTTAGATCAGATATACTGTGGATCAGATATACTGTAGGTTAGGGTTTAGCAAACATTACCTGTTAAAGAGCTGCATAAGTAAATATTTTTAGGTTTTAAGCCATAGTTTTTCTGGTAACTATTGAAGTCATTTTTGGGGCCAAGTTGGCAATGGTATAATCAGTGTGTCTAGAACAGAATTGAGTGGCCCAGACTGTAGTCTGAGCAGTGTAGAGTGGGTCTCAGACTAGGCTCTCCTTTTTGTTAAGATGCTCTAAGATGAGATCTGGACCTGCATCCTTTAAGGCCACCTGAGAGCCCTGCAGCTTCAGAGAACTATTAGTTGAAGGTGTTGATAAAACTCCAAAGATTTCATATGTGCTTTGCTTCCATATCATGGCTCACTCTGCTTTCGATTCTCTTGATTTCGCTACATATAAATGTGAAATTGAACTGTAGCCTACTAGACATTATCTTGTTAATACATTACCGTTGTTTTGAGATTAAAAAAAAAATCCATGGTTTCGTCTCATTAGTTCATTCTCTAGGTTATTAGCCAAGCAAATAATTTATTAGCTTCCTTGTATACTTTCATTAGCATCTTGAATGGACATGCATGCCGAGTTAGGACTTAAGTCAGAGGCCTTTCAGGGTTTGGCTGCTTCACACTGTGTCTCTAGGTAGGGAAAAGTGCCCTTCTGAATCAGTGTAGGAAATAAACCCTCAGGAAATGGTGTTTGGGACAGCCGAAAAGCTGTTGGGGAAAAAATTGTCAAAGCTAGAGCGCTTTCTCCTTCATTAGATAAAAAGAATAATAAATTGCAACCAGTGCAGAGATTTAAACTTACAGGAATCACTCATATTACTAGAACAATATGAGTAAACCTTGAAAGTATCTTGTAGTGGGGACAGAAAACTGTCTTCCTTACGCATGTCACAAAATACAGAAGCTGTGAATGAAAGGACTAAATTTCCAAAAACAAAAATTACTTGAAAATGTAAAGATCTATTTGGAAAAAAAAATCCATAAATAAGTCAAATGACAAATAATGAACTGGGGAAATATTTGTGGCACGTTAGTCAGTGGGATGATTCCTTAATGCCTTTTGTGTAGAAACAAGTCTTAGAAATCACAATCAAAAAGGTGAACAGGGAAATGGTAACTGGACAGGTGTTCAGTGTGGAAACATAATAAACTTCACCTTGTTTAAAATTTCAACTAAAGCTGAGTATGGCGGTGCACACCTTTAATCCAGCACTGTGGGAGGCTGAAGTAGGACTTTGGAAAGTTCCAGCCCAGTCTGGGCCAGTTTCTAAGACCCTGTCTCAGACAAGGGAAATGACTGGATAGCTCAATATAAAGGCCCTGGGTTCAACCCTTAGAAGAAATCAAATGAATACAGTGATGAGATCTCATTTATTGCCCCATGAGATTGATCATAATGCATTTTTTGGCAAGAGCCTGAGGACCCTGGCTTATGTATATGAATGAGAGATTTTTAAAGGGCATTTCTATAATATCTGACAGAACTTAAAGTATATACATCTTCAGACTCAGTAATCTCACTCGGACCCTGTAAGTGCTTTCCAGAAAGTACAAAAATAGCTACACAGATACTTGTTGTAACATTTATAATAATCAAAGCAACAAAAATAGAATCGTAGGAAATATTAGCAAAAAGTGGATGCAGTGAACAAGCCCATCTGTAAGCATATAGCAAAATACTGTATAGTATTTTAAAAAGCACAATTCCTGTATACTACTTTTGATTTAACATTTTAAAGGAACAAGCAAATTAGTAGTATAGGCTGATATATTATTAAAAATAAAGATATATGGTATATCACTAAGGAAGTTATTAGCTATAAAAAGAAAATCCAAGGAAGTGTGTTTACCTTTGCCACAGGGAAGGGACTGCCAGCTTGTTAGATGCCAGATGTGCCAAGTTCATGTCTCCTCAGTAAGCAAAGAGTGGATATGAGGACAAATGAGGTTGGGAGTAGGACAATTTTATTCAGGAGAAAGCTCCTAAGAGATAAGAGGGGTGCTGAGGGGGTGTCCATGGAGGCTCTTTGTCAAGGGCATTTTATTCAAGAAAATCATAACTTGGGTAACTGTGGGTCAAACTACAATCACTATATAGATTACAAGTATAGTCACTTAGCTTACATTGTTCGGATAGGGAAGCAAGGCACATGGCAGGGGTATACAGTGGGCATCAGTTACATTAGCTTATTGATGACTTCTCACGTAGAAAGAACAAAGGCATTCTGGGAAAGTGATGGGAGTATGTGTCCGGAAGTTCTGGTCTCTTACCTATGCATCTGACACCTAGCTGGGCTCACTGGGCCAGGTGGTACTAATTACATTATAATCACAAGCTGCTCTTTATCCCTAGGGAGGCTTACAGGCTTGGCTCTCACATCTCCCTAGAGGCCTACCTCTCTTCCAGTCTGCTTCCAGCCAGTCTTGGCGTGTCTCATCTTCTGCACTGACTCCCTGAAGGACCTATTCCCTTTCTCTCTAACTTAGCTGTCTGCGATACTTGTGCAATAAGTCTGCCTGGTATAATGTGTCAGGGATGGTACTGTGAACGCAGGGTCGTATCTGTGCTATCTTTAACTGCGATCCATTTCTGACACCATTCAGGAATATTGCACACAAACAGAATGTGCAGTCTATCTCTAACTTAGGGGCTGTCTTTCTGCTCTGTAGTACTAAGTATGTGGGTCTCTTATCTTCATGGCTGCAGGTTGATTGAAGTTTACAAAGCATCACATCTGCATTTCCAGGCAGGACAAAGACATAAGACAAAAATAGGAAGATGGATGTCATAAAAGCCAAAATGCTTCCAGAAATCTCTAGTCAACTTGAATTTCAATTTCCTTGGCTAGAACTGTCCCCATAGCTTCCCAGACCTTCTAGGCAATCTATAAAGGCAAACAATTTGGTTCTGCACATGTTCCTCCCTGACACACAATCCAGGGTTCTGTGGGGAGAGAAGAAGGGGTAGGTGGGTATTGGGGAGGCAGGTAGAGTTGTGGGCCATGGACATACAACACAAACATTTTATTTGTGTGCAGTATTCCTGGATGGTGTCAGAATTGGATGGCAGTTACCTCTGTGGAATAGTCTGGCAGTCAGGAGGAAGAAACATTTATTTTTCACTGTATATTGTTCTGTCCTGATGAGATTTTTAAAAAAACAATAATTATGTCTGAACTTTAAAGGAAGGAAGTTGGTAAGATGTTGACATCAATCTATTATCAGAACCCCATGGGCATAGTTGTCCTGCCAGTGTTTTACGGCCAAACCGCCAGCCTGTGGCTTGAACCTCAACCATAAAGTGAGAAGTCCCATCTATGTCACCTTGGGCTTCCTGTAGCTCCAACCCTCCTTCAGATAATTTCACAGTCCCCAAGAGTGCAGGAGGGCAGAGAAGCCTGGCATTTGAACTGTGTTCTTGTGTGGTTTCTGTTATAGGCTGCCTTGTATCTCTCAGAATACATGTGTTGATGATTTAATCCCCTGCAGACCAGAATTAGAACTATCTGGATGTGGGATCTTTCAAGAGGTAGTTAAGGTGAGTTCTGAGGTTATTAGGGTGGGTCACAGTCCGTCAAGGCTGTTCTCCTTGTAAAAAGAGGACACAGGATATAGACATGCCCAGCGGAAGATGCAGACATGCCCAGGGAGAAGGTGCAGTCTAAACTCAGGAGAGGAGCCTTAGGAGAAACCAACCCTGCTGCCACCTGGACCTTAGATTTCTGATCCAGGACCATGAGACAATGAACATCTCTGGCCTTCAAAACCTCAGTGTGTGTGCGTGTGTGTGTGCGTGCGTGTGTGTGTGTGTGTGTGTGTGTGTTGGGTCTTGTCAGCCCTGCAGTTAAACACCATCTTTTGGCCCTTTACACTTCAGTGAGGGTGGTTGTGTATTTTTCAAGCTCTCTAGGACAGCGTTAGATACTCTAGGCTTGGCTGCCACCTCTGTGCCCTTCTCTGGTGAAAGCTGGCCCCAGGAAATCTAGCCTGGGAACATGGAAATACTGACCATGGGCTGAGAGCCAAGAAGTAGTTCTAGCAAAAAAGAAGGAAATTGTTGCAGTGCAGCCACTGGCCGGCGCCTCGTTGCTGGGCACCCAGTTCCTGGGTTCCGTGTGGCCTGGCCTCCTACTTACTCGCCTGATTTCCAGTGTATTTGCTTTGCTTGAGCTTGTGAATCAGTGGATCCCCTCCTGTGCTCGTGGTTTCCTGCCTGGCTTCTGACTGCTGGGTCTGTCTTGGTTGCCGTATTTTTTTTTTTCTTTTGGAGCAAACCTCCTTAGCGCCACCAACAAAATAAAAGGAAACGAAGTGTGTGTGTATACGCACACATGTGTGTATGGAGGGCACACTGCAGCCCTGGAGCACACTACGCAAGCTCTCTACCCCCAGCCCGAAGTTACCTTTTAATAAATAATGACAAGGAGCACATTCTGCTGTGGGTGGAGCAGAAAGGTGCATGTGTGCAGGTGTGTGGTGTGTGCACCTATGTATGTGTCTTTCCGGCCTGCATTCCAGCTGCCAGGACCTGACCTGGATCTTCTCTGGAACCACACGGGCTCCTCCTGTCCTCTGCTAAGGTGGATGACAACACCCAGGGCTTCTTGGGAGCTGGGAAGGCACCAGGACCACATGCCTTGCAGCTGTTCGGATGGCTGAAGATGAGCAGAGGTTGCCCACTGGGCTCCCAGCTCCCAGAGCCTACAAGAGGGAAGCCTTGCCTTCCTCTTACTAAGTTTTTCTCATGGAAGCAGCTCAGAGCACTGATGCGCTGGCCTTACTGGTCAGCTGTCAGAACAGAGCTGCACACAGATGGAAGTGTTGAGATCTGGCTCCAGGACAGGGGGCCATGAGCTCCTAGAGGGTACTGTTTTGCTAAGGGGGAAATGAGAAGCACTTTTACTTATGCACAAAATTAAATATCATCTTTCTTGGTACAATGTATGTTGCTTCTGGGGAAATTTGCTGTGATGGAGGCCTTTCATGGGAGCTGCCAGATCATGCATTATGCATGATGGGGCTGCACTGTTTGAAGCCCAAGCCCACAGAGACCACTCATCTCCACCCCCTCAAAGCCCTTTGCTGGAGACATAATTTCTTCTTTTGGCCCTGACTGTCTTTGTGGTAACTCTGGGACTGAAACCCGCTGCAGGTCTGTGGAAGATTTAAAGATAACATTCTTGTTGGTGCCAGTTGGTTTCAGTACTTAGTGGTGAAGGGTGCTGATGGTTGAATTAGCGAGGTGTTTCCAGAGTGACCGAGGAGAGCCAAGGACATGTTTTTGTGCCCTGTTTAGGAGATTGTTCTACTTCACGCTAAATTTGCAAGGAGTTTAACTTGAGAAGCCTAGAAAATTGAGTAGAAAATACATTTTCACAGTACTTTAAGTTGCCACGGATATTTAAAGCTGGACTGAGAGGTAAACCAGTTAATTCTCTTCCTTTTCCAGTTGGTGGCCTGTGGACTCAAGGTTTGCTGGTGACCTGCAGGATTGGTGCATACCCAGGGTCAGGAGCCAGGGCTTGCAGCCACGCTCCTTACTCTTTCTGTGTTAGCAAGAATGCCACAGGGCTTGGTGACAGGAAGGAGGCTTTGGGTAGAGAAAAATGTGTTCGCCTCTAAGCCAAGGTTTCAGGAGTCGCTTTTATAATTTATTAGAGCTATCTAATGATCTGTAAATAATAATTTAGAGTTGTTAAAAGAAAGGTTTACTGTCAGAAGCTGCCTGTTCCTGTGGTTAGAGCTCCTGAGCTAATTGAAGGGGAAAAGCAGGATTATGGAAGGGGAGGGTGAGCCCCAGACCCCAAAGGCAGGAAACAAAGTGCAGGCCTGCTGTGTGTGACTAGGAAGCTGGGGCTGCTCTGTGCCCCTCAGTGCCTCGGGCCGGCTTCTCTCCCTGTGTGTGTCTCCACTGCCCCAGCCTCTCGGTGCTGGTCATCATAATCTTCAGTCACCTCTCCCTGGCTTGGTTCTCCCTCCCCATCGCCGTCTCCACCTTAGTCCATCTCAGGCCCTTTGTCCCCATCTGAGTCTCTTGTGGCCGCATTGCAGTCCCGTCTCCCACCTCAGTCCCCTGCCTGCATCTCAGCCCTTGATCCCTCTGTCTCCTGTGTGCCTTTCAGTTCCGTCTCCTTATCTGAGCCCCAGCTTTCTGTCTCACTCCTAAACTTGGGACAGCTCCCTGCCCATGCTCCTTGGCCTCCACCTCAGTCCCTGTGGCCTGTCCCTCCGCTCACATCTCACTGGCTCCTCTGCTTCTCCCTCAGGCCTTGCTCCCTTTCTTTCTTCCTGCGAGCAGCTTCCTCTGCAGCTCACACATGACCCACATGACTCCTCCTCCTCTCTGTTTCAGTTACCTCCGCAGGCTAGTTCTGCCTCGCAGCCCAGTTTCACACTCCCCAGGGAGCCCTTGGCCGCCCACCTCAGCTTTTCTCATCGTGCTGCACGCTGCTGCCCTGGGGCCTGGGGACAGTTCTGCTCTGGTTCTGGGGCCAGTCTTATACTAAACCTTGTGTGCGTGATCTTAGTCTCTCTGACAGCCCACGGGGTATGTGGTGGAGAGGTAGACACAGGCTGGAGCCATTGAAGCTGCTGCCAGGAACCCACACTTGGAGGTAGCAGTGCAGGTAGCTGCCTGTAGAAGATGGCACAGCCTGTCTTCCTGCTGACCACCGCCTCCCCAGAAGTTAATCCATGGATTCTTCATACCTTGGTCCCCACATCTGCAGGGGATATACTCTCCAACCTTCCAGTGACTGTCTGAAACCTCAGACCATGCCCGCCACCCACCGTATAACGTGCTGCTTTGTACTTTGTGCCCTTTTGCACGGCCTCATGGAACCAGGGTTAATTTGGTTCTGTGTCTTACATTATGGTGTGTCTGAACGCAACTATGTTTTTCCCGGGTTTTGAAAATTACTATTACTACTTAGGCACCCAGCCTGTCAGTCAAGGCTCAGTGTCAGTTTTTATTGAAACTTTGGTTGAGAACCTGCATAGTTTCTACTGACATCTTCACTTCCTTGGAAGTGGTGGAGGACTTTTTTGGCATTGACAAAGGATTGTCATCCTTTGAGGATGCCCTTGTAGAAACAACCAGCAATGTTTAAACCCTATTGACTGTCTTGTAAAATTTTAAAAAGCCAGTGCATGTTTTAAACAAATAGGAAGCTCTGGCGTAAATCAACCCTGATGAATCTTTGGTGATTGACTTGTGTTTCCCTAACCTCTGGCATCAGTAAACAGCGAGAAATACAAACATTTGGGAGGGAGGGGTTGCTTCTAGGCCCGCCCCCCTGTCCCAGCCAATGTTGAAATGAGTACTTGCATTGCGCACATTTGCCACAATAAAACCTAAGAACAAGAAATGCAGGGTAGAAACAGGCTTAGTAGAAAGTGACCTTGCATTCCCACTCCCTCCCCCTTACACAGATTCTTGGACCTCCTACCACAGGGCCCTGGGCGGCACCGTAAGCTTTGTACACAAGCCGCTAATCCCCCAGCAGTTTGCTCTGTCTCCATCTGGCAGCTGCTCTCTCTCGCACCCAGGATGGATGGCCGGGATTGGCTGCTGGGCCTGGGGACTGGGCAGGCAGGATGGATGTCTGTGTCACTAAGGCTCAACTGCCTTCCCTGTGCTGACTCACATGCTCTGTTATCTTTGAAAGGAAGGGGTTGGACTAGAGGCCTTCACTTGCTTGAGAGTTTTCTCTGATGATGCAGTTTTGTCTTAATCAGATGTATGATTTGGGTTTGTTAAAAAGCATCCAGAGGTTAATGTTCTCATGCAAATTGTCCTGTGGCGCATGCCTGGCATCACACTTTGTGCTTGGCCACAGTCTATATTTCCTATCTGGCTGCTGGCCGGAGGTTGCCCCAGGGGTCCCCTGACATGGTCCCCTTCCTGACTCTGGGATACTGGCAGAGCAAGAACCTGCCCGAAGTGGGAGTCTGTGGAAGACACCAGGGGTGGTGTGGGGACGTGCAGACTCATCTCCACAGGATGTGAGGAGGTTGCTTAGGAAATTCAAAACTGAATGTGTGACATGAATCCTCTTAGGACAATGGTTAGTGTACGCATGAGGGGGCAGGAGGGGAAGAGAAAGACATTCGGAGCGGGTAAGTGAAGACATTAGAAACAAATATATTTCTCACTGTGATTTGACCATCAGATAATACAGTCAGATGCAAGAAAAGGTGCAGATTATGCTTATAGTATGATTCCACTCAGAGGAGAAGAACTTATCAAAAAAAAAAAAAATCCATGGTGTGTAGAAGTGCTTTTGGAGGAAGGTAAGGCAGGATACATGCCAGGCCAGCACTGGGTACTTGGCAAGGGAGGAAGGAGGGAAAATGCTTAGACCCTTTCCACATATATCTTTATATTGACTTATTAAAACCAGCAAATGCCAGTTTTTATAATTAAAGAAATAAAAATTTAAAAATAAGAAAGTGTTCTATATTCAGGGTTTGTTTTTTGTTTTTTGTTTTCTTTTCTTGATACTGGGACTCAAACTCAGGATCTGGTACTTGCCAGGCAGGTGCTGTGCCATTGAGCTATATCCCTGGCAGAAAATGTTCTGTGGATAT
>PVLD010008991.1:47256-80266 GCA_004027595.1 Dinomys branickii
GAGAGAGAGAGAGAGAGAGAGAGAGAGAGAGAGAGGGAGGGAGGGAGGGAGGGAGGGAGGGAGGGAGAGAGAGAGAGAGAGAGAGAGGGAGAGAGGCAGACAGGCAGGCAGACAGACAGACAGACATACTACAAAAGGGACTTCCAGAATGCTGCAACTCTTTTATTCCTCTGGTTACAGACTTCCATTGCTTTTGTACTGTGAAACACTTGAGGGTACACTGAACAGTAAAGTACGTGTAAGCTGAATTTCACCTGTTTGACCTGGGATGTGTGGCTTTGCTTGTGCCTAGTAAGTTTCTTTTAACAGGTTTATGTGATATAAAGAGAAAGCTTGTTGTGGGATTGAAAGGGTTGTCTTTAACCACGAAGGCTGCGTTCCGGACATTCTTCTTAGTCCGCTGACTGTGATGAGGAGCCACAGCCTCGAAACAGCGCTGCTCTGGCTGCTGGTTAGACTTCCAGGCTGATCAGCAGAACCAACCACGTTTTAGAGGAATGCTGGTGGCCCTAGTTTCTCGGCACTCTGAGTCCGTGGCAGAATGCATAAATGGGAATTCATAGATAAGGGCTAGGTCCACAGCAGAGAGAGAAAAGAGAGGCCGGAGCTGGTGCTGGAGTGGTCAGGGACATGTAGCTGCACCTGAGGCTGTGGGCAGCTGTGGCTGGGGCTGCAGTAGATGACCACTGGGGTGGAGCTGGTGCCGTACCAGCCTCAGAGAGCACACTGTGGTGGGCATGGTTCTGTTATTAGTGTCCAAAATCAAGCACTTGTCCATTGATGCCTACTTACACTTTTAAAAGTTGAAGTATCTTTATTAGATGAATTGTCTCCGATACAACTGGGCTTTCCTTAGAGAGTTTGTATGTAATTTGATAGAATTTTTTCAGCTCAAGAAATAAAATGCTTCCTTTTTTTAAAATGTAAAAGCCACTGGCCCTGAATCAAGGCCAGCAGTTTTCTGTAGCTGTTGACTTCAAGCAGGAGCCTAAAGTGGTATCTTTCTATGGTCTGTTGGCCATTTCAGAACTTTAGAAATGTAATGGTCAATTCATTAGAAAGTAACAAATAACTAAATAAATTTTACAAGAGAACTTCAAGATGGCGACCGGGTAGGCAACAGAGAAAACCTCCTGGAGGAATGCCACTCAGACAAAGGACAGAAGGGAAAGAGGTGGGTATCCTGAACCCAGGAAGGATCTGAAATGGGAATGGAAGCCCCTGGAAAGACTAAGCAAAACCTCTGCTGGAGGAAAGGATCGGAGATCCGCCATGGCACAGTCAGAGGGAGAGGAGAAGGAGGAAGTCACTGCTCCAAGCACACCCGTGGCCTGCGCCCTCGCTCCGGCATTTGCAGCTTCAGCTTCGGAGGCCCACGCTCACGGAAGCCTCGCAACTTGGCCAGGGGACAGCGGAGTTCCAAGAGCTGGTCCAGGACTGGAGAGAGGAGGACGCAGCCAGGAAAGGAGGCAGTGGCGGTCGGTAGCAGTTGTCGAACCCAGTGTGAGAATGAGAGGTTGCGACAGCCACTGGGGCAGAGTCCCCACCCTGCGGCAACCTTCCTAATCAGCGCATGGAGAGAATGCAACTAGTACACAGCGCACCACGCCCGGCTCTGTGCCTGCCTCGAGATGGTGGCCCCCTGCCTCTCTGCTGGGTGAGCGGCTACTGGTAGAGAGCAGTGGGGAACCTCAGCAGTGAGCTGTGGTGCCTCCCAGGGAAATGGCCAAGGAGCGGACGGGGGCTCCAGCACCGTAACAGGAGGGAGATGCAGATGCAGATGGAGGTGGATCACGTGGCTCCACACCTTTCTCACTCCAACATCAGGCAGGAAGCACGAGCTGGGTTGCTGGGACTCAGCTCCCACCCTGAACTCTCTCTGGGAGCACCTTGAGTCTCGGCGGCTTGAGCAAGCACCGCCTGTTCCTGGCAACAATGGGACGAATCCACAGTCTTCAGGACTCACCCCAAACTATTAATGTGAGCACCAAGAGGGTCTCCTTATAGCTTGCACATATGAACCATGTATGACCCTGCGGCTGCTCCGCTGTGGGCCCCGCGGCTGCTGCACCGTAGTGGGCCCCGTGGCTGCTCCGCCGCAGTGGGCCCCGCAGCTGCTCCGCAGTGGGCCCCATGGCTGCTCCGCTGAGGGCCCCGCTGAGGGCACCTCACGGACTGGACCTGCCCCCTGCCATAGCACAGCGACGGGGTGGAGCTGCGTGGTCCGCTGTGAGCATATGTGCTTTTCCACCTCTGACCATGGCAGTTTGTATACACCCATGTATGTTATAGTATAGTCTGAGGCAGCTATATGTCTTCTCAAGGCGAGAGAGTCCAGGGGTATAGATAAACCCAGGAGTACAGTTATTATCACAGGGAAGATGACTGATTGAGTGGTAGGGCAACAGAGATGAGGGAGGAGAAAAACTGAATGATCAAATGGGCCATCATCTGTGTAACTGAGTAACAAAAGTGAAGGTAACATTATGTAGGACAGCATCCAGAGCTAATTTCCTTCTATGTTCTCTATAATTCTGTATTTCCTCAATCGTTTTTGTATTAACAGAAGTGAAGATAACTTTATATTATACAGCATCCAGTGCAAATTCCTTACTATCTTCTCTATAATTTGGTATTTCCTTTAATGCTTTTGTGTTAACTAATATGAAGATAACATTATGTAATACAACATCCAGTGGTAATTCCCTACTATATTCTGTATAATTTTGTATTTTCTGTATTGTCTATGGCTAAGTCTGGTTTATATGTCTCCATTCTTTTGTCTTTAAAATAAAAAAAAAAAATGTACAAGCCAGGAAAGATTTCTCATAGATGTTAGAGTACACTTTGGGAGTTGTTTATTTTCTCAAAAACGGTTTAATTTTCAGTCCAGTTGGAGAGAAGGTAGTCCTCTTCTGAGCTACTTTTGTGAGTCTACTACTAGATTGTTCTGTGCTTCAGTACTGGGAAGAACCAGTGTCTTTTCTCTAACTACTCTTAGCTTTGGGTCCTTGAAGTACCATGGAGTAGTGTTAGATGAACTAAAGCTTCTGGTTCACTTTTGAATTACATAGTCTTAACCTTGTAACAGACAGCAAGTAATTTCCTGATGCAGAAAGGAAAAAAGAGGAGAAAGAAACAAAACTTGAATATCTCTAGTCACTTAGGGGTAGGTAAGGCATATTTACTGTACGTTGACTTACCTAATGCTAAATGTCAGATTTCTGTTTGTCTTAGTAGCAGTCATTCAGTGTTTCCATGGTATTGCCACTCCTTGAAAATTTGAAAACTACCAATTATTTTTGACTTACAAAGTTTAATAGCCATTGGTAAATGGTTTCACCTACAGCTTCAGGTTAAATTTTATCCAATAGTAAATACTTTTTCTCTTTATAAATATCACAGTAAGGCACAAATGAAATACTGTAAACAGAAGCTGCAAAAAGATGCATGCTTTTCTATGGCATGTCTGCCTTTCCAGGGCTTCATTTATGAAGAGCATGAAACTTGTGGGAAAAAAATAAATGAAAATTTTACTTTCTGGAATCTGTCTAGCATTTTATGTTCCTGAAGAGGGTAGTTGCCAATGGTCTGAATGTTGGCATCCTCCCTAGAATTCATACTTTGAATTTGTTGGGAAATGAGTGGGTCATGAGGGCTCCTGCTCACGGATTAGTTTAGTGCCCTCCAAACAGCAACTCAGGCGGGTTCCCGTGCCCCCTTCTGCCATGTGAGAACACAGCAATAAGGTGTCATTAAGAAGCAGACAGCTTTCACCAAACTGAGCGACCTCTGAGGCGGCTGCTGTGTCCGTGGATGAAGCCCTTCCCCTTTGGTAATTACATGCTTTCTTCCTGCCTGAATGTGTTCATAATTGTGTTTTCTTCTATTTTTGCATTTAGGCTTTAGTTAGGCTGCCCACTGCATGTCCTTGCCAGATGCTGAGGTATAATCGAAAGACAGAGCTCTTGTTCACATCTACACCTTTCTTGTTGTTAGCAAGGGTAAGATGTGCTGGGTTTCAGTTGTTCTCACAGGGGAATGCATCGAGGTCGTCGTCGTGGTGGATGCTGTGTGCTTAAAATGGCCTCAAGGCCTTGCTGGATCTTCTGGGGAGGACACGTGGGTTGAGGGAATAAATAGAGTCCACAGTGGGATGACCTTCCCCACTGGGTTACCTCCCTGACATGCATGCTTATGCCCATGGGAGGGACTGAGGGAGTGGAACTATGTCAGTCTTCCTTCTGGTCATAGAGCTCCTTAGGTCTGACCCCACATCTGTGGGTTTTGTCATGTCTCCCAGGCACCTTTGCAGAAACTTCAGTCTTCTCAGCCCCTGCCTTGCTCCTTCAGCCTCCTTCCTTGGAGAAAAATGAAGCTGCAGGGATTCTTGTCATCTTCCTTGTTAGGAGACTAGAGACATAGTTTCTGATCACTCTTCAGGACACAGTGGTGCAAAACCGGGCTCAGTGCGGTAAGGCCAGGATTGTTCAACTTGCTGCTGGGACAAACTACCTGACACATACAGTTTAGAGGAAGGAAGATTTATATTGGCTCCTGGTTTCAGAGGTTTAGTCTTTAGCAGCAGGTTCCATTGCTGTGGGCCTGAGGTGAGGCGGAACATCATGGCGGAAGGATGTTGTAGAGCAAAGCTGCTGACTTCTTGATACCCTTGAAGTGGAGAGAGAGAGGGTTGGGGGAGGGGCAAAGTACACACCCAGTGACCTCTGTCCCCTTGGGTCGCATCTCTAGCTCATTCACCTTGAGTTCATCAGTAGATTAACCCTTTGCAGAGCTCAGTGCCCTCCTGATTTAGTTTCCTCTCTAGGCTTTGGCTTTAAACACTGCCATACCAGCAATAAGGTCCTCAGTACGTAAGAAATTAGGGGACACTGTAATTTTAACTGTAACAAAGCCGTGGGCCCCTATTTCAAATTTTAGATCCTCAAGTTTCCTCTCCTGCTCTTTTGAGGCTGAGTTTGGAGGGAGAACATTTTAGTCTGAATGTGTCTCTGCCGTCTGCAGTAATTTCTCTGAGTCTGGAACTGGCTCATAAGAAAAAGTAGGTGACAGGCTATCCAAATAAAGAGTCACCTTTTGGAAAGCACTTCAGTCCAGCAGAACAGCTTTTCATGATCCTGACTTAGAGAGTTGGGAGTGTAAGCTGGGTTCAGCCTCTGCTCCTTCCCTCCCCAGCCCCTCAGCAAACTTTGATCTGTGAAGCTTGTCTAATCCTCCGCCAAGTCTGCTGGAACTTTATCCAGAGCAGGAAAAGGGGAAATAGTTTTCCTTTCTTGGGTGGATTTGTATTTATATAAACCCTTAGCCATCCAAAAGGAGTCAAGTAGCAGATGCACGCGTCCCAGCGCAGCACATGGGGACAGAGTAAGTGGTCAGAAGAGGTGAGAGTGGTTGGCCTGTCTGCTCCCAGGAGGCTTCTGACCTGGATCAGATCTTCCAGGGGTCAGGGAGGAGGGTGGTGTGAGTCTTCATACACATTGTACACTGCGTGAGGACATGTGTAGGGCCATTGCCAGAGGTTAAGCCAGGAATTGACCTGTCAACTCCAGACCTTAAGCCCAGCAGGTGCCCCATACCCAGCTTGTGACCTTAAGCCCATATGCGTGTATATGCATGAATAATTGCTTTACACAGTTGTTACTAAGAGAACAGTATTGTAGATAACTTGATTCTTTCAAACTTTAGCTTCTCAGTTACATTCCACTATTGATTTACTGCTTGAATTTATCGAAACCATTTTGGACCAGCCCACACCACCTGTGGTGGGCCATGAATTTGCTAAGTGTGTTGCCGTCAGTGTCAGTGCTCTCTCATCAGAATCTCCATCTCAAGCAAGATTCTGATTCTCTCATCAGAATCTCCATCTCAGATGGTGTCCCATGGTTCTTCTTTTCTAGGATCTAGAGTAGTGCTCTTTTAGGCTGTCCGGAGAAACCTTATACAGGATGTAAAGAAAAGATCTCTTGTTCTTGTGCAGTGCCAATTACTGCATAGTGTCTGGACTAATCTAGGATTGGTGAAAATGAGAACACACTTAAGGAACTTTGATATAGAACAGTCTTTTACTTGGCTATTGTTCACTCTTTTTGAACCTTCCTTGAAGGTGACTCAGCTTCCTGGAGCCTTGTGGAGCCCCTTCTCTTACACATTTATAAGTACCACATAAACCAGGTTCACCTGCTGGCCCAGGATGTTTGTTCTGGCTCCCTGGAATTTATTTTTGTGTCTGTTGTAGCCTCACACTTCAAAGTGGAGTCGTCTTTGAGCTTCTACCCGGGTATTATATCCAGGGGTTCTCATACTTCCTAGGGTACTGGAAACCAGAGCGCTAGAGAAAACGGAGTTTCACACAGCCCAGGATAAGGAGGAATGCTACCAAGGGTTGCACGCATGTGGATTAAAGAACCACAGGGAAAGACACGAAAGGGAAGTGTGAGCTTGTAATGTAAACTCAGATGGAGATTATTCTCAGTGCTAATGGGGATCAAATCTGGGGTCTTGTGCAGGCTGAGCAAGTGCCCTACCACTGAGAGACAGCCCCAGCCCTTTGTCTTTATTTTGAAGAAGGGTCTTGCTAGGTGGCCCAGGCTGCTGTTGAACTTGCACTCTCCCTTCCTTAGCCTCCCAAGAAGCTGGGGTTATAGGCATGCGCCACCATTCCTCTCAGGAGGAGATGTGAAAAGAAATTTTATTAACACTTTTTTCCCTTGGTTTTTCCTTGGTTTAGTTTTCCTTGGTTGATATTTTGTCAAATGCCATGGAAAAGGTACTGTGATTCAAAACCACAGTATCTTTTTTTATGATTTGGTCTTTGTTATGGTTTGTGTCTGCCTGTCCCCCCAAATCCTCACGCCGTCATGGGGCTGGCTTCTAGGATTATGGGTATGAGTGCTGCACTGCCCTACGGCAGACAGTTTGCATCTGTAAGGGAGAGGAAGAGGCCGCTTCCCGCCACAGCTCACTTTTATTCTTGTTACTTTGCTGTTTTCTGCCACCATGGACGTTTGCCCTCTTCCATGTGTGGCTCTGCCTTAGAGCCAGCCAAGCATGGACTGAAAACTCCACACACTGTAAGCTAAATAAATCTTTCCTTCCTTAATGTCGATGTCAGGTGTTTTGTCTCAGCAACGAGAGAAAAGTAACCGAGATAATCTTAAAGATTTACTCTGAACATTCACAATATGACAGTATTTACTCAAAGTGTTCATGCTATAATTGGTGGAAAATGCAAAACAGGAGTCATAAGTGCAGAGCAATCTCAATATGTATATAAGATCCTGTATAAAAGAATAACATGTTCATAACGGTGGTAGAATGATGATTTATTTTCATTTCTTTTTATCTTTCTTAAAAATAGAAAATAGATTTTTGTGTTTTTTATTACAATTTTTTTGAAATAGTAAGATAATTTCTGTTGTCTAGGAAACATTTGTAAAACACCAATGCAAGCACTCAGTAGTTAACATCCTCTGCCACTGAGTTAGTGGGTGGTCTATCTTCACAGTTCCATCTTGTCATAGGATGGCATTGTAGAAAGCATTGTTTCTTATGCAAAGATAGAGCTAGTAGCAAATCCATCTGACATCAAAACTAGGACTGTGACTTCATTCTTTTTTTTCTGTTTTGCGTAATTGGAGCTGGGGACACATGTGCTAGGGCCGCATCACTGTGAGTCAGTCACAGAAGTAATCACAAATGTGATCTGTGTTTCTGTCTGCCTGTAATTCTTACCACTCTTATCACTTTGGTGGGTATTAGGAAGAAGCTGAAGAAAAGTGTTGAAATGTAGTTTGTTTTGTGCTACTGGATGAACAGACTGTGAAACCTCACTGAAGACAGCTACGGAGTTGCAGCCTTAGATGCAGGACATTGCCAGAAACCCCAGCGGCCGATAGATTACACTCTCATCATACTTCACAAACTGTCCTCAGAGCATCAAGCACACGAGGGCGCGTCAGGCTTTTTTCTTTGCTGTTTTGGGGGGTTATTTATTTACCTGTAAAAGAAATTTCAGCTAGCATCAAAACTGGCGATTCAACAAATGACTGGGGATGACACTTTCTTTTTTCTGTATCAGGAAATGGCTTTTATTTTATTTATTTATTTATTTATTTATTTAGGAAATGGCTTTTCATTCACACTGAAAAATATTTTCACTTTTTATATTATAGTCTGGGTTGTCAATGTGATATATTTTTAGTAATTTGTGTAATGTGTCTAGTTTTTGAGAATTCTGATAATAAGCAGAAAAATGGGCTCATTTCACTTACCTTCTATTAATTTATTTGTAAAATATCTCAATGAAACTTGGTTTCTGTTCTTCTGTAGATGGAAGAAGAGTTGGTAAGAGTTGGCCCTCATTCCAGGGGAGGAGTCTCAAGCCTGGGCAGTGCAGGAGTTTTATAACCTCAGTGGACACAGGAGACTGTGTAGCAGCCTCGGTAGAGGCAATGTTCTACTCAGTAGGCCACATTTCTGCATCCGAGGCTGATTATACTGGAAACTGCACAAGGATAGGACACTCCAAGACAGGAAAGAGATCAGCGTTTAAAGCTAGCAATTCCCTCCTTAGAAAGTATTTCCCTCTAAAATTCTCATTAGAATATACTTTCAAATATCCATGGAAATGTCAGTCCTGATACTCAGGGATCACAGAGTATTTCATTTCATTAATGTGCCATTTGCATATTGTGAGACATTTGAGGGAATTACCAGGTTTTCCGTTCATTACAACTAGTGTCACTATAAGCAGTCATTGTATAATTTTTGTCAGAAAGAAATGCTCACTTCCTTTAAGGAAGTTTCTAAAAATAGAAACATGCCAGGTCAAATGTATATTTTTCCTTAGTCTGTTGCTAATATGCCATCTATAACTTCTTAAAAACAGTTTCTACTAACTTTGGGATTTCTTTTTACTTTACGCTAGGGACAACAGATGTGTAAGGAAATCTAAATCTCGTTCACTTGAACTTTTCAAATTTCTGGTGGGGCAGTGTAATAATTTGTGATCTAATATCAGCGTAGTGTTTTTATATGCTTGTATGAGATATCAGAATAAGCTTTAAGAAATCTTTTTATCACTGTAATTACAGTATCATGAACTTAGATTCTAGATACTAGTACTTAGTATTTTCCATGTGTTACCCGATTCAATTATCAAGATATCCATTTCCCAGGGTACTATAATACCGTGGTTAAGAGTTGTGTCAGATAATCTTGAGTTCAGCTTTCAGCCCAGCTATTTTTTTCTGTGACCACTGGCAAACTTAGTACCCTCTCTGAACCCCAGTTTCCTTTTCTATATAATGAGGGTAGTAACTGTCCCTACCTCATAGTATTAGTGTGATGCTTAAGTGCGACACTACACATGTGACATGAAGCATGTAAGTGCTCACTAGATGTTAGTTGCTGCTGTGACCATTGCTTTTCTCCTTTGGTGAATTCGGGTTTGTTTTCAGTTTGTCACTGTTACAGCGTAATGGTATGGTACTGTGCATATGCTCTTACCCATTCTGATGACAAATGCTGTAGGGTGTGTTGGTCAGCTTTGTGTGACTGCAATAAAATACCTGAAACAGGCTGCTTTTGAAATACAGGGAGATTTAATTTGGCTCAATTTGGTTCTGGAGATTCAAGCTCCAGGTTAGTTAACTCATTGGTTTATGTCTCTGGCAAGGGCAGCTCTCAGGTCAAGAGGCAGAGAGGAAGAGACTGGGACCCCACAGTTCCACTGGCGTACCTCCAGTAATCTAAGGAGCCCCAAAGGCCCCATCTCTTAAAGGTCTATAGTACTTCCCACACTACCACCCTAGGGCTCACAGGCCTTTGCGTATGGACTATTGGTTTTTTTTGACTAAATGTTTCCCATTCTTTGAAGTCTTATCGTCCCAATTGATTGAGCTCTCATTCCTCCTCCAGCATCTTATTTTAATTTTGGGGGAGCACCCGTTTTGTGGGTTTGAGTTCTTTGAACATACAGACATATATCACTTCTGCAGATCCTGAGACTCTGTCAGAGACCATGCCTTGAATTCATGGATCTGTGTATCATCTATGCCCTCACACACAGGAAGGGCTCAGTTGGTATTTGTTCAGCCAGAGAACGCACTTTTTATTTTGAAGATCAAGCTTATATTATGGATCATTTGAGGGTTACTTTCCTTATTTTTACTGGTAACATACACATTATGACTCATTCTTCATATTTGTCTTAGTATAGGCTTGAGAAGAAAAAGCCATTTTTTTATGCTTTTACTCTAGGAACTGTACATGTTTCTTAAGCCCTAGGAATACAGGCATGATGGAGGTTGCTGGGTACAGGGTACAACTGACATCATGGACTCTTCTCTTGGTAGTCCAGATTCATTCATGTCACGTGAATTTCTATATATGTAAAATTTTGTAGCACTAAAAAAAAAGATTTCATAGCAGTTTTCACCTCCATGCTCTTTACACGTTTATTAGTCTGCTTTGCATGATTATAACAAAATAAATGAGACAGACTGACTCTGTAAAGAAGAGAGGTTTATTTAGCCAACAGTTTTGGAAGCTGAAAGCCCAAACAACACGATGTAGACTGTGAAAAGTCTGTATGGCTGCCTCACCTCGGGGCAGATGGCAGTGAGGGATCATTGCTGAAGATACCATTTGGGAAAACTGGAAGCCAGAGAATGGATGGACAGGTGTTACGTGTGCTAAGAATCTCCCACTTGGCCCTGCCCCTTAGTGGTCCCACCACCTCCACACAGGGACCAGGCTTCCAACACATGAACCACTGGGAGACAGTTGGCTATACTTCTGGGGGTGGGATCCAAACAAAACCAATGACCTGGTTTTGTGAGAGGGGCAGTAAAATTGTCAGTGTAATAGAAACTGGTATCCTAGGCTTAGTAATCTCCTGCAAATTGTTTCCAGTTCTCTGCAAAATGATCTGCCCACTAAAAGCTACAGCAGAGAAGCCAGCTATGCGAGGCTAGTGCCAGGGCCAGGGGCTTGACATCTGCAGAAGTTGTCCTTGCTTCCTAGGCAGCCAAAAGTAGACGGAACCAAGGCATGTGTAAAGTTCCAGCCGGCAGACTTTTAAGGGGAAAGTAGAGAAGCCAGTCCATGCTCATGCCTTGGGGAAGATTTTAGGACCGAAAGGAGTTCAGAATACCAGGTGAGGAGCCTGGTAGGGGAGGCCAGGACCTTGGTGCTCAGAGCACTGCCTTATGCTCCTGGCACTGTGGTACATGGCCGGGCGGTTGGTTGAAAGATGCATAGCTGTTATGGGCCTTGGATCAGATCTGTTAAAACTCAGGGAATTTCTGACTTCTAGAGTGGTGTTTGGAGTAGGAAGCTTCCAGTTTCAGTCTGCTCCTCATGTGCTGTTAACTTGGGTTCATCTTATTACTTAGACAGCCCTTGATATTTACATTTTTCACATCATTTGTATAGTTCAGGGTCTTTTCCTAGCTGGTATTGGACTATGGTTCTATACCCATGCATGCATGAGATAAGCTAATGGTAGTAAATTAACTTTTGCAGTAGTTTGGTGTTCATAGTTGTCTAGTGAAAGAACTCAAATTACCTTCAGTCCATGTTATGCAAAGTCATATAAAATATTCCAGTCAAGAAATTAATGGCTTTCCTAAAGATATAAATATGCCAGTGCTTCAGTTTATTATTTTAAAATAGTGGTTATAGATTGCTTTTCTAGGAAAGACAAGTTGGGGCTTAGTGAAGCAGACCCTGCTTTGGGGCGATACCAGAGGCTGGTGGCAAGGGTAAGGGGCCCCGAGTGGACCTTCTGCATCCCCATTCCCATTCTGCCAGTTAGCCATGAGGACAGGCTCTCAATAAAGGTGAACTGAAATACATATGTAAATTTCTTATTGCATGTTCCATCTTCCTGAACCCTGCTGAAGATGAGTCACTTAAAATGCAGTGTTCTCGTACAAAGGAATGTTTTATCATTATTTACCAGCATGTACTTTGGTGTCTCTATTCAAATGTACAATATAAGTGATGCCCACTGCGAACTGAAGCTTGGAATCAGTGGTCCCCCTCCCCTGTTGACGTACCTTCGGTGTCCCTGGGGTGGTTCATTTACTTTCTGGGTGTAAGTAGGGCAGTGCAGGCAAACGCATGTGACATTGTCAGCCCGCAGCCGTCTCTTGAGTGCTGTCTGACCCTTGAGGACAGAGAGAGGACAGGGTGCTGGGGAAGGTGGGCCAGGGTTGGAGGTGCAAGTGAGGGATAAGGAATGGAAGTCATCGCTGTTCTTAAGGAGTGAATGATTTACCTGGAGAGAGACTGTATTGGGGGCATGCAGAGTATTTGATTTCCTCTAGGTAATGTGGTCATCCATTAAGTTGATCATCGGTTCTTAGTAGGACCCATTAGTCATAAGAGAGTGCTTGTTGGCACTTTCAGCTAGACAGCCTTTCAGATCTACCCAAGAAACTCCCTTGCCAGGGAAAGGCTGGCAGCTCAGCGCTATTTACCCTGCTAACACCTTTAGTCTGAGTATGTCTGCATCATTTGTGCAGGGCTGTGTTGAGAGACTGCTAGCTCTGCCAGTCCCCACCTGCCTCCAGTCCGAATGATGCGCACTCAGGCAGCCCAGCCTCTCTCGAGTCGGTTTATGACAAATGTGAGCAGGACCGCGGCAGATGTTCTATCCACAGGACCAGCCTTCTGCCGTAACAGGGTAGCATCAAACCTTCCCCGAGGCGGTGCGGACAAGATCTGGGATAGGAGCCCAGGCGACTCTGCTGTTCTAGTTGCACCTTTCTTCTCTGCCTTCGCTGTTGACCCTCAGTTGCCCACTACCTGCCCCTGTTCCTCCCTGCCCCTCCCCAAGCACTGTTTTTCCCTGTGTAAAGCAGTTCTTTTTTAGGGCACATGTCTTTAATTAATTTTTCTTTCTCATCCTGCAGGGGAGTTGCTGAGCCAGCCTAGACCAGAAGGAGTGGCAGAGATCATCTGCCCCAAGAATGGCAGCGAGAGAGTGAATGTGGCCTTGGTTTACCCACCTACACCGACTGTGATCAGCCCCTGTTCCAAGTGAGTTGGCAAAGCCTCACTGGTCCCTGACCTTACTCCTGACCCTGGCTCTGTAGAGGTGCTAATCAAAAGCCAAGTTCAACTGCATCTACACAAACCTTGCAAAGTCCTCCAGGACAGACAGGATTCTTCTGAGTGACATCAGTGTCATGACTTACGCAGCAAAATAGAAACATGACTTTCTCTCTTTTGCAATTTTCTTTTTTAAAATTTTCCTGATAAGGGGCTAGGGACACAGCTCAGTGGCATAAGCGCCTGTCTGGCAAGTGCAAGGTCATGAGTTTGATTCCTGGTACCAAAGGAAAATTTTTTAAATTAAAAAAAAATAAAGTTGTTAAAAAAATTTTCTGATGAAGTCAGAACATTTTTAACACCTTTATTGAGAGAGCATTCAGAAACCACTCACTTTATTTATTTAAAATGTACAATTCATTGGTTCCTAGTATATTTGCAGTTAGGTGCAGCCAAAAGGAGCATTTTCTCCCAGATCATATATGTGCTTTGCTGAGAGACTGCTAGGATTAGCCAAGACTCCATCACTTTCCTAAGTTCTGTCATTGTGGTATGAAATGAGTCTCTTCAAACAGTAGAGGGGGTCTATTCAATAAGAGAAGTCTACAGAAATGCAGTAATTGATTTTTTTTTCTGCAGAGGTCTGATTGGTGAGTCCCTGTGCAGTTTGCTATACCTTCTTCGAATAGGGACAGAGTAAGAGAATGAATAATTGTTAACTAGTTTTTCCACAAAATGTGAGCTTAGTATTGTAGATAGAACTCATCCTGTTTGGGTTTTGAATTCATATATTTATTTTTGTTGTACCAGAAACAAAAGAGGCCACTTTAAGTCAAGACAAAATGTACATATACCTAGCACCTGGAAAAGTAGCAGTCAGGGATCATGTGTCAGATCTTATACATGAGTGCTGTCAGCAATGTGATTTTTCCAGCCAAATATTCATATTCTTGCATCAGGCTTTAATTTTTCTTCATGGTTGGCCACATTGAAATTTTTTTTGTAATCCGTAAGCTTTTTATAAGGGAGGCTGTAATGTTTGCATCTGAGAATTGTGTCTTATCATCTTATCATGTGAAACCTGCTGGCCACCTGCCAGAGCTCTGTGTGGTAGGAGCCGTGCCTCATCCCTCAGGTGACAGCTGTCCCAGCTCCCGTGTGCTTGTAGCACTGTCATGGTCTCCAGGGGCACTATCACAGGCGGCAGTGGAAGTGGGAGGCCCCTTTTCTTCCAAATTGGGTAACTCGTTAGACGGAACATTCCTAATCCATCTTGGCTGGAAAATATCACTGAGCACCCAAGAGAAACTCCTATCTAAAGCTATATTCAGAGTGCTGTTTCAGTTAACATGGGCCTAATATATTTCATCACTGATAAGACCCCAGGTCACTGTGAAATCTTGAAGTGCTTCTTAAATCTTAAAGCAGGATGACATACTAAGTTCATGTTAATCAGAATATTTATCTCCTACATGAACAGATCAACAAAAAGCATACATTTTTCTGCTTTTCTAATTTCTTTGAATTTGAGCACACTGGCCCCCAGTTTTCACACACGCACATTTAGGATAAGAATGAGGAGGAGGTATTGTAGAACCAGCAGGGTATGGAATAGAGAGAAATAATTACTCAGTACACTTCCCACTGATGTAAATTCCCCTGAGCCAAGGGAGACATGCATCTATTGTTTTTCTATAAACACATCCCATTTAATAGGCAGGGTAAGGGTTAGAGTTAAAGTATCCACTTGTACAAGGAACCACAGTGGCACTGAGCCAACACTATCGGTGTTTTCCTGTGGGCTTCTTCTGCTGCCACAGAAAGACAACATTTACACAAGCCCCCTACCCCAAATGTTTTCGCCTTTCCCGCTCTCAGTTTATCAAGCCTAACTGAGCTTAGCAGTTTGTGTATCTTGGGTAATCAGAGGCTTTGGGCCTGTAGTTGCTGGAGGGAACACTTTTAGGTGTTAAACCACTTTGACCTGGCAATCCAAATAGTTTTATTCTGTAATGGGTCCCTAAAGTCTCATAAAAGGGGGGGCAGCTTCGCGATACAATTCTCAGCTCTAAATGGAGGAGTATTCTCTAAATAAGAGATTTTCTTATCTCTGACCAGGTATTTTTTAGCATGAAGGCAAGGAGAAAATTGCCTACTTGGGGATCTTTTATAAAAGAGTATGCTGAGATCTGAAGCATATTTAATGCCACCCAGTTTTCCCTTAAGCATCCACAGCTCATCCACAACTCAGGGCCATGAATCCAGAACCAACATCCATGGAAGCCAACCAGGCCCGTGATAGGCCTAAAACACAGGTGGGTGGTAGTGTCCTGGAGTGGGAGGTTATAGGGCACAGTAAAGGGTAGCTGTCAGAAAAGGTAGTCTTTATGTCCCCTGGCATAGGCCTCTACCTGAGACTTGGGGTCTTCTCAAGCAGGGGAATTGGGATCTGGGGCTGCTGCACTGTCTGAAACTACAGACAACTTAAGAAGAATGCAGTACAGTAATCTTTTACTTCTTCATCATCTTACACAATGTAGGTAGGGGCACAAGACTAGGCCGTCTTCATCCAGCCTGTGTATCAGAGTTTCCAAGGGAAGGGGCCAAGCACGAGCATTTCAGAAGTCACCCAGTTGATTCTAAGTGTGTGCACTAAACTTAAATCTCTCAGAGCTCTTCTCTGTTTCTATGTGTAAGCTCTGGCCAGGGAGGCCTTACCTTTCGCTATTGGGCCTTTCTCTGATCGATAGCCAATGGCAGTGACAAGGCAGAACTGGTGTGTGCTGCACTGCTGTCAGCTGTTCACAGGCCTCCTGTCCTCACACAGAGTGAGATACTGTTCATTCTTCAGGTCGAGAAAGGATTGAGAATTATAGGAAGGCTGTTAATAATTATGCTAAGACAACAGATACCAACCAGAGCAGTTCTAAATGGCGGGATAACCATTCTACTCCTAGATCATTCATCTCTATCTTACGGTGGCTTCAAAAGAGATACCCCAAGCCCTTCTTGGATGAGTTTACTGCTTTCCTTCCTGGGTCAGATCTGAGACTTGTCGTTTAACTGCCTGCCTCTGACCATATGTGAGACAATGGTGCTGTAGCGAAGTTTATAATAAAACTAAACTACCAGTGATTATATTATTTGATCCTTAAGAGTTCCAAGCTTTTCTATTTCTTAATCTGTGACTTTAGGAGCACTAATTTTTAAGGGTAAGTCTCTGGGAAGCACAGAGGTTGTTTTCAGTAGGTAAGCCCCCGCTGGGGACATGGAGTGTTTAGGAGGGATGCAGGGGATGAGGGTTGCGGATGAAGAGATTCCACAGAGCAGGACATCGTAGGACAACTAGTTTTTACTTAGCCAGGAATTGAGTGGCTTCTTATTCTCTTTGCTAGTGGTCAAATAGAAATTTGAGTAATCTGAATACTTTGAATATCTTAACTTTTAAGAATATCTGAGTTTGATATGAGTTGAACATGCAGCTAGTAACAAATACACCTGGGTTGCTCCAAAAGATTCTGACTTCTTTGAAGATACAGATTGTGTCAGATACATTTTTTAAGAGTTGTAGTAATGTATAATTTACAAACCGCAAAACTCCCCCTCCCCCCATTCAGTGATTTGTCAGAGTTGTGTCGCTCATCAGCACACTAATTTTGGAATACTTTAGCTACCCTGAAAACAAACCTCATGCTAATTACCATCATTTGTGTCTAATACAACATCTAGTCCTGTGCAGTGTCACTTCCCAGAGTGGTTTTGCTGCCTTCTGTGTTGGTATTAAACAGAGCTGTGAGTATTAAAGTTCTCAGAAACACGTGGCATCCCTGGCTCAGTTAACCCAAAAGCAGTGGATCTACTTACGTCGCCTGCTACCAGCCCCTGTTGACTGGAGGAACAGAGGCGGAACTGCGTGGAGTGAGGCAAGCCTCCTTCGAACTTCTTAGTAACGCTTGTCCCCCAGATACCCAAGGGATGCTGAGTCTTAGATTTGCGATGTTCAAAAGGGAAAAAATAGGGGCTGGGGATATAGCTCAGTGGAATAAGTGCTTGCCTGGCAAGCACGAGGTCCTGAGTTCGATCCCCAGTACCGCAAGAAAAAAAAAGAAAAAATATGCAGTTACCTTTCAGTTTCCATGGAAAGATTGGCGGTCTGACCCACCCATACCCTATGGATGCCAGAGTCCGAAGATACTCACATCTTTTACAAAACGTGGCACAGTGTTTGCATAAATATCCCCTCACATATTTTAAATCATCTCTTGATGATTGATAATAGCTAGTACAAGGTAAATGCTCTATAAAAGGTGTTGTTATATACATAGTGTAGGAACTATTGACAAGAAAATCTGTCCATGTTCAATACAAATACATTTTCTTCCCAAATACTTCTAGTCTGTGGTCAGTTGAATCTGAGGATGTGGAACCCAAGCACAGAGAGGGCCAGCTGTACGTTCAGTGGGAAAGGAATGGGGAAAGTAAAGGTTTACTTTTTAAATTTGTATTTGTGAACTCCTAGGTTGAAAGACTTAATATTTCATTTCACAGAGACCAGGAGGTTCTCTGGAAAAAGTGGCTGCTTGCCAGCTGCTTTTCGTTTATACAAAAGATGCAAGATCCTCTTTCCAAAGAACTTGACTAACCTCTTCCTCCCCCAGTTGAACTATAGACTGTGGTAAATGGTCCTAACCCATCCGAACTACTAATTTTGTTGTAAAAGATAGAATTCAACAGGTTCCCATATGGAAATACTTCACTTTGGGTATATAGGCACGGTCACCCCACTTCTTCCCTGTGCTTCCTGAGCAGACAGGAAGTGGGAATGTGTCATCTTTCTTCCTGATGGCCGGCCGCTGTTTAGTGTTGGTGCCCTGTCTGTGTGCTCCATCATCCGGGGAGTAGTGGGAGTTTGGGGAGGGTGAGGAAGTTAATTCTGATTTTGGCAGGCTATGCACTGTAGGATTAGCAAAACTGGGCTGGTTTGAAAACTGTTGCGCTAAGTTCTCTCGTTTTCCAGGAAGTGCTAATGACAATAAAGGGCAAAGCTGAGCTATGCATTTCAAAACTCCTATTAAAGAACTTGAATTATCGGTTATCTACAGTAGAGTTCTTATTCAAGCAAGAATCCTACTAAATTCCAATTAATTGCTATTATAAGTATTCTAAAACATATGTTAATCACTTTACATAAGAATTGTTGCAGTGACTTCATTATGACATATTTAAGACCAACTGAAATAGCCTTTTAAAAATTGAATGAACACTGGGTGGTCTTTGTTTCAACAAATAAATAGGCAAAGCATGTCTAGCTGAACTCAAATTCATTAGCATGGGCTTGATAACATATTTGTAAAAGCAGTGGAGTGAGATGAATTTGGCTTTATCACCATAGAGAATTTTTTCACTGACCACAGAATTTTAAAACATGGAAGATGGGATGAACTGGTATTTCAGAAGAAAAGACTCAGTGTGGAGGTGTCTTGTGGGATAGATCACACTGATTTGCATTTGTTTCCTCCTTTGCGAGGACTGGCAAAGCTCATTCATTGCCTGGCTATTTTTACAGGCTAGGAGGAATTGTGTTTTGTTGATCTTTTAGTCTCCCATCAGCCACATTGATCCTGGAATTTTCCCCCTCTCTGCTTAGGTATCTCCATACTTTCTTGGAAAATTAAGTGGAAAAGATAGTGCTTATTTCTCTTATGCCATCATTTTTACTGTACCCAATCTATGACTTTAGGAGCATCAAGTTTTAAGGGTAAGTCCCTGGGAAGCACAGAGAGTTCCTTAAGCAGATAGGGCCCTGCCGAGGACCTGGAGTGTTTGGAGGGGAAAACAAGGGAGTGGGAGGTAGGGATGTGGGGATTCTGTACAGCAGAGCACCCTAGGACAACTAAATGTTTACTTGTGCAGAAGCCACTTGCATTTAGGAATTAAGAATAGAAAACTGGCTGCTTCTTTCATTTAGTGTAACTATAAAATTACATAGATCAGTAATCTTATAATTCTTGTTGGGGAAAAAGGAGTATACTTTAATATTATGCACAGCATATGGCTTTTTAACAGCAGTGTTTGTATTTATTTTGTCCAGGTAGTTTGAGCTCTGGAGTTATACTTCTTTAGTGTGAATTTTTGGTATTTATTGATGCCCTGACTCTAATCATCTGTCATGTAAGATAAGGAGGTACTTATCAGGTTGTCTCATGTGTACAGATAACTGTTAGACATTTAGGATAATGTTACATAGAATAACTGCTCGGCATATTTACTTGCTGCCATCTCTTCTAGGGATAAATGTGGTGAGTGCTGTGGGTAGCATATAAAGGTACAAATAAATTTCTCTGTAAATGTAGATACTGTGCTATGGTAAAATGTACCTACTGACTTATTAACAGCTTATTAATTGAGGCACCTGTCCAAGACAGATAAACATGTACACTAGTGATCAGAACGTTGGTTTCCCTTCTCTACTACCATACAAGGGTCAAGGTCAAATTTATAAAGATCTGTTTATAAAACACTTGCAGTAAGCCTCAAGCTGCCAACTCTGTCTTCATGCAATAAAGAGATGAGCTGCATGCTTCCTTTCTTATCACGCCAGATGTCTACGGTATCTGACTCACTGGATCTCACTAGCAGCCATGCAGGTGACAGAAGGCAGAGCTCGTCGAGTCCTAGAGACAGTCACTTTCCCAAACTGAGCGCCCAGTTGGACCTGCACTGTGACTCCCGGCTTTAGTTCTGTTTTCAAGGTGCTGAATGCTCTCACTTGCACATGTACCTTAAAATATAATGTATTTGCAGATCTGTAGTGTAGTAAGACCGACAGACCAGTAGGCGGCTGCCACTGCAGACTTGGTGTGTTACAGTTGCCAGGAGAAAGGGGCAGGCTGTTATGAGGGAGAAGCAAGGGAGGAACACGGCAGGGACCTTGATGACGGTTTCCGGGGAAAGGAAGAAGCAAGGCAGGCGAGGAGGCTTAGGTTGGCTGCTGTGCATAATTTTGGTGCTCGCTGGGGTGTAGAGGCTCTCCCTAGAAGGCTGGTACCTGGCTCTGGGGTGATTAGGCCAGGTACATAGTGACCCAGGCTGTGAGAGGTGGGGTGGGGTGGGGTGAGAGGTGGAGGGTTAATAGCAGATGAGTTGTTTACCATCTCTAGGAGCGGGCTCACCCTGGGAGGGCCAGTCCTCCAGGTCAGCATGGCCTGGATACCAAGGCATCAAACACCGAGAATGAACACAGATGGAGTAACACAGCCTGTGGTGGCTTTGATTTCCGTCTAAGCGTCTTCGGTAAACTATGAGAGGGTCAGCTTCTCCTCACTGGGAGAACGTGGGTCTGAGCACCCAAACTGAGCCCTCCCTTCAGCTCCAGACCTCCACTCCCAGCATCCTCCCTGGCAGCTCCCCTGTATGTCCTGTAGGTTTCACAGTGCAGAACTGGATTGCTTGCCTTCCTCCCCTGAAGTTATTCATCCATCAGTTCCTGTCTCTGATAATGGCAGAGCTTTTCACCTACCTGCCTAAGCTAGAAATCTGTCAGCCTGCCAGGCATGGTGGTATACACCCGTAACCCGAGCACTGAGGAAACTGAGGCAGGAGGACTGCCACGAGTTGGAGTCCAGCCTGGGTTACATAGTGAACCCAAGACCAGCATGAATTAAAGAGTGAGATGCTTTCTCAATGCCCCCCAACCAAAACAAAACAAAAGTCTGTCAGCCTCAACGCCTTCCCCTTCTTCTTCTCTTCCCTCTATACAGTTTGTCACCAAAACCAGTTGTCCTACCTTAGCAGCATGCCTCGACACAAGTGTATTTGGCCATGTAACCTTCTTTGCAGCTTTCCACGAGCCCTCAGTCTCTGCTGGTCTCTACCTTTCTAGTCCTTTGTCCTTCAAACCAGTTTTATCTCTTAATGTCAGTCTCTATGACATCTATCCCTATTTAAAAGCCTTGGATGATTTCCTGGTGATCACAGGCTCAAGTTCAAAATCCTGGGCTTGGCCTCCAGGGGAGTCAACCATGGTGCCCCTGGTGGTTCTCAGTCCTTACCTGGCTGCCACCTTTCTTATTACCTGATAAAGGTCCATTTCCCCTAAGGCCAGGGTCATGTGTCACTGTCTCTGGCAAGCATCCCCAACTTTCTCATTCTAATCAGTTATTTTTCTCTGCACACTCTTTGATACTTTTTAATACACTTCCATTATAGGATTGTTCTCATTGTGTCTTAGCTACTTTTTACCTGTGGGTATTTTTGTTTTGTTTTTTGTATTTTGAGCAATTTCTTTCCCAGTCATAATATCTACTGTACATTTTGGGTTTTATTTATTCTTTCAGGTTCTTATACTCAGGAGACAATATGATTTACACATGTGGGTCCCATTTATTTCGCTTATGAATATGGTCTCTAATTATATCCATTTACCTAGAAAAGCCCCAAGTTTATCTTTCCTTATAGCTGAGTAATACCCCATTGTATAAAAATACTACAACTGTTTTATCCACTCCCAGTTGATGGGCACTTGTGTTGTTTCCAAAATTTAGCTGTGACAAACTGTGCTGCTGTAAATGTGCGTGCACATATATCACTGTGGTATGATGTTGTTATTAATTCTTCTGAGAAAATACCTAGAAAGGGAATAGCTAGGTTAACTGGGACCTCTAATCCTTGTTTTGTGAGGTTCTCTACACTGATTTCCATAGTGGTTTCACCAATGTATACTCCCACCAACAGTGCAGAAGGGCTCCTTTTCGCCACAGCCCCTCCAGCATTTGTTATTGGTCCATTTCTTGATGATAGCCATTCTTTCTGGGGTGAGATGGTATCTCAGTGTTGTTTTAATTTGCATTTCTCAAATGATCAATGATGATGAACAGTTTTTCATATATTTATTTGCCATTTGTATTTCTTCATCTGAAGAGTGTCTGTTCATTTCAGATGCCCATTTTTGAATTAGGCCTTCAAATTTTGGAGGCTTGATTTTTTTTATTCTTTATATGTTCTAGATAGGAGTCCTTTGTCTGAGAGACAGTTGGCTAAAATTTTTTCCCAATTCATGGGTTTTCTTTTTACTCTGTTGGTGATATCTTTTGATGTGCAAAAACTTTTCAATGAGAGGCAAATTGTTGATTCTTTAGAGTATCTCCCATGCAGTTTGTTTTTTGTTTATGAACTCTGCCTACATCTATGTCTGCAAGATTTCGACCTACTTTCTCTTTCAGTAAGTTTAGTGTTTCTGTTTTAGTATTTAGATTTTTGATGCATTTTGACTTTAGTGTATGGTGATAGGCAGGGCTCTAGTTTTAGTCTTCAGCATGTGGAGAGCTAGTTTTTCCAGGAACATTTATTAAAAAGGCTTTCTTCTTTCCAGTGAATATGATTGGCTCCTTTGTCGAAGATAAAGTGGCTGAGTATGTTTGTACTTGTGTCTGCATCTTAAGCTGTTCCATTGATCTTCAGGTCTGTTTTTTTGTTTTTTGCCAGTACCATGCTGATTTTATCACAGTAGCTTCATCGTATAATTTCAAGTCAGGGACTGTGATACTCCTGCCATGCCTTTATTGCCTAGGATTGCTGTTGCTATTCTAGGCCCCTTCTGGTTCCAAATGAATTTTAGGAATGTTTGCCCTAGATCTGTGAGGTATATTAATGGTATTGTAATTTTAAATTCATTGAATCTGTACAACAATTTTGGGAATATGGCCATTATCACAATGTTGGATCTTCCTGTCCATAAGCAAGGAATATCTTTCTATTTTTAAAAATCCTCTTTATCTCTTTTTTCATAGTACTGTAATTTTCACTGCATAGATATTTTACTTCCTTTGTTAGATTGATTCCTAAGTATTTCATTTTTTTAGATGCTATTATTAAAGGTGTGATTTCACTAATTTCTCTCTCAGTCTGTTTGTTGTTTGTGTACAGGAATGCTATTGATTTTTGAATGTTAACTTTGTATCCAGCTGTGCTACTGAATTTGGTTATTAAATCTATGAGCCTTTTGGTGGAGTTTTTGGGGTCATCTATGTAGAGTATCATGTCATCTGCATATAATGATAATTTCACTTCTTCCTTTCCTATTCTTACTCCTTTTATTTCTCTCTCTTGCCTAATTGCTCTAGCTAATATTTCTAGAACTCTATTGAATAGGAGTGGTTATAGTGGGCATCCTTGTCTTGTTTCTGATTTAGAGTGAAAGCTTTTACTTTTTGTCCATTTAGTATGATGTTAGCTATTGGTTTGTCATAGATGGCTTCTATCAGAGTGAGGTAAAGACCATCTATTCTGATTTTCTGTTGAATTTTTATCGTGCATGAGTGTTGGACTTTATCAAAAGCTTTTTCTGCATCTATTGAGATGATCATGTAATTTTTGTCTTTGACTCTATTGATATGATATATTACATTGTTTGGTTTGTGTATATTGAACCATCCCTGCATTCCTGGGATGAATCCCAGGAATGTTCTTGATGATTTGCTGCTTTCTGTTTGCTAGTATTTTATTGAGAATTTTTGCATCTATATTCATTACGAAGATTGGCATTAGTTCTCTTTTTTTGTTGGGTCTTTCTCTGGTTTTGGTATCAGGGTAATACTTGACTCTAGTTATGAGTTAGGGAGAATTCCTTCCCTTTCAATTTCATTAAAGAGTTTGAGAAGAATTGGCGTTAAATCTTCTCTAAATTTCTTGTAGAATTCAGCCGTGAATCCATCAGGACCTGGGCTTTTCTTTGTCGGTAAGTTTTTTATTACATTTTCAATTTTGTTGGCTGATATGAATAATTCAGAATTTTTATCTTCTTGATTCAGCTTTGGTAATTCATGTAGGAATTGGTAATTTGGTAATTCATGTCTAGGAATCTGTCCATTTCTTCTGTTTTCCATCTTATGAGAGTAAAGATTTTCAAAGTGTAGGTATTGATGATCTGAATTTCGACAGGATCTGTAGTGATTTCATCTCTTTCATTCCTTATAGCATGAATTTCAGTTTTTTTCTTTCCTTTTTTTGGTAAGGTTGGTTAGGGACTTATCAATTTATTGATGATAAACAACTCTTTGATTCATTAATCCTTTGTATTATTTTCTTAGTCTGCATTGTGTTAATTTTTGCTATTATGATATTTATAATTTCCTGCCTTCTTTGGGCTTTGGGCTTGACCTACTCTTCTTTTTCTAGAAGCTTGAGGTGCAGCCTAGGATTGTTTATTTGTGCTCGTTCTGTTTTCCTGATTGGGAATTCACCGCTATAAATTTCCCTCTGAGGACTGCTTTCATTGCATCCCACAGGTTCTGGTAAGTTGTATCTGCATTTTTGTTTGATTGTAAATATTGTTTAATTTCTTCTTTAACTTCATCTGTAACCCACTGGTTGTTCAGGAGAATGTTTTTTAATTTCCATGTGTTTATAGAGTTTTTGCAATTTCTTTTGTTATTAATTTCCAATTTCATTGCACTATGGTTGATAGTATTCATAGGATAATTTCAATTGCTTTGAATTTACTTAAGCATGTTCTATGTGCTAGTATATGGTCTGTTTTAGAGAACATCCCATGTACAGCTGAGAAGAATGAGTATTCTGATGTTGTTGGGTGGAACAGTCTCTAAATGTCTACTAAGTCCGTTTGTTCACAAGTTTTGTTTAGTTCTGTTATTTCTTTGCTGATTTTTTGTCTAGTTGATCTAGGACTTTTAAAAGTCCCTTGCTATGATTATGTTACTGCTTATTTGATTTTTCATATCTGTTAAAATTTGTCTTAGATAGTTGGTAATCCTCCTGTATTTGGTGCACAGATATTTATGACTATTGTCTCTTCTTGCTGTTTTTCCCTAACAAGTATGTACTGACCTTAGTCTCTTTTGATTGTTTCTGGTTTGAAGTTCACTTTGCAAATAGAATAGCTACCCCTACTTTTTTCTGGGTTCCTGTCACATGGAGTATTGTTTTCCATCCTTTGACTTTTAGTCTTTGAGCTTCTTTTTGAGTTCAGTATCTTTCTTGTATATAGCATACTGTTGGGTTTTGTTTTTTGGTGTGTTCTGCCAGACTGTTTCTTTTGATTGGTCAATTGAGACCATTTACATTGATGGTTATAATGGATATGTGTTGGCTTATCTTTGTCATGTTATTTTCCTGCTGTTGTTTGCTCCTTTTTTCCTCTGCTTAATTGCTTGCTATGCTTGGTAGCTCCTTTCTGTTGTTGTTCTTGAAATTGTGGTCATTTTTATCTCTTTCTAGAATAACTTTTAGTACTCTTTGTAGGGTTGATTTGGTGCTCATGAATTTCTTCACTTGTTCTATATCATGGAAATTATTTATTTCTCCATTAATTTTGAAGGATAATTTTGCAGAGTACATCAGTCTGGGTTGGAAATTGTTTAGTTTCAGGATCTGAAATACTTCACTCCAAGCTCTTGACTTGGTGGTTTGTGTTGAGAAATCTGCTGTGGTTCTGATGGGCTTTCCTTTATAGGTGATGTATTAAAAACTTTTAATATTCTCTCCTTTTGCTGAATTTCTGGGATCTTGATTATTACATGTCTTAGGGGCTGGGGATATAGCTCAGTGGAATAAGCGCTTGCCTAGCAAGCGCAGGGTCCTGAGTTCGATCCCCAGTACCGCAAAAAAAAAAAAAAAAAAGTGATTATTACATGTCTGAGTGTAGATTTATTTTGGCTATGGCTAATTGAAATTCTATATGCCTCCTTTTCCATATGTCAGATTCTTTTTCCACAATTGGGAAATTTTCTGCTATTCTGCAAATAGCCTTTTTATGTCATTTGTGTTGACTCCTGCTGTTTCATTAACACTTATTAATCTTACTTTTTAAATTTTTTTTTGTATCTTCTCACAGCTGTTGAATTGTTATTTCCTGGTTCCTTATTTTTAAGAGATCCTTACTGTTACAGTTGTTAGTTGCAATGCTGTCTTCAACATCTGAAAGTCTATCTTCAGCTTCATTCAAGCGGTTTTGCCAGCTTTGGATGGAATTTTTAACTTCCTGGATATCTATTTGAACGTGGTTTACGCATTCTCACTCTTTCCTATATTGTTCCTTCGAGGTTTCCATCGTTTTTCTGCGCTCCACTATTTTTTTCTACATCTTCTTTAGAGTCCTGAGAAATTCTTTCATTATTATTGTCATTTCTTTTTTACCTGAGAGATTATTTCTGATCTGATGTCTTCTATGACCTGATGGACTTTCTTTACTTCAGTTGCTATCATTTCAGAAATTTCAAGTGTATGATTTCTAAGCTTTTCTGTGCCAGTTGCTCCTGGACTTGTTGTGGGTGGGGTGGAGGTCTAAGATCGCATTTTGCTCCTTCATTTTGTCATCTTTGAAGATCTGGAGGTTCCATAGAGCTCAGCCTCACTCCCACAAGTGGCAGGGCAAGGACCCAAAGGTACCTGGTGCTCAGTGTGGCTCCCGCGAGCGGTATGGGGGCAGGGTGAAGTCACTGATGCTCCTAAAGCTTTCTGGGGCTCATTTGGCTCCCACACCAGTAAGACAGGGTTGGTGCATGCCCACAAAGGGTCCCAAAGCTTCCCAGGGTTGAGCTTGGCTCCCATGAGGGTATGTGTGTGGCAGTGTGGTGACCGGTGACCGAGGCTCCCAAAGCTGTCCAGGACTTAGCCTGTCTCCTGCGATGGGGGTGGGGCATGGTTACCAAGGCTCCCTAAACTGTCGGGTCCAGTCTGGCTCCCATGTCAATGGGGGAGGGGTGCAGGGGCAATTCAGCAAGGTTCCTGAAGTGGTTCGATGCTCAGCTTGGGCCCCGTGAGTGTGTGGGGAGGCAGGACTTAGTCCCTGAGGTTCCTGAAGCTTTCTGGGACTCAGCTAGGCTCCCATAAGGGTGGTGGTGGGGTGGTGGGGCATGGTCACCAAGGCTCCTGAAGCTTTCCAAGGCTCAGCTTGCCCCCTCATGCCCGTGGAGGAGGGGGAGCGGTGACGCACCAAGGTTTCTGAAGCTGTCCAGGGTTCAGCCCGGCTCCTGCGAGGGTCTACCTAGGGTTTTTTTTTTTTTGTTTTTCTTTTAATCACATCTTACTCGTCATTCTTTAAGTCTTTATTGTTTGCTCTATTGTAGGTATTTGTCAGGCATTGAACAGTCAGGAATAGCCAAATCAGAACCTGTCCTCAAGAAGCTAATAGAATGGGAATCAAAGAAATAACCAGACAAGCTTGTGATTGACTGCAATTAAAGTAGAATACCTGGCACAATAAGTGTGTACACAGGGTCTCCACCAGGAAGAATCAGGAAAAGTTGGGAATTAGCATTGCATGATGAGGATGAGCTTACTGAGATGGAGGGGCAGGGAGAAATGGAGAAAGCTGGAGATTCGACAGCTCTTTTCCCTCTGAATCAAAACATGAAAAGTTGTCCTGATGAGGGAAAATGCTGAATTGGATGAATGGCAGGATATTCCTTCTCCATGCCCTTCACTGGTGTTCCTGTGTTTCTCAGTGGCTCAGTGGAGCAGACAGCCAGACACAACTGTCTGCGTTTCCAAAGGTTCATTAGATTCAGTGAGGAAAATATTTACATAGCTCATCTGCCACATGAACCCAGAACTTGCAGACTGCAATTCACTGCCAGGTTGAGGCCTGTGTTTTACATAGCCATACAGCTTAGATGTAGCATAATATTATTGGAATTTGAGACAGATTCCAAACCTTTTTTACTGAGAGTTTACTATATTAATAGGCTTTCAAAAAATTCTTTGGCTGAGTGCCGTAGAAATATGAAACTATCCCTAGAGCCCTGAATGGCCTACCTCTGTGCTATCTGTCAAGCTGTCTTTGGAGCCAGATAACTCTCATTAGAGATCTGGCTCTGCCCTGCACTAGTAGGTACCCTCTCTGCAGAAAGTTACTGAATTTCTTGGAACCTTGGTTTTTCTCTTAATAAAATGAAGGAGCTTCCCTGATGGGATTGATAGGAAGTTGAGAATTAATTAAACAATGCGATACAGCAAAGGGCAGAATTCACGACATGTAATTACTAAGTAGAAGGAGCTTAGTTTAGTGATGCTGTATTTATTATTAAATTCAAACTAACCCCCACCTGATACTTCTTTGGGCTGAAAGGATGTCTTAGTGGAGGCCCAATTATCAGCATCCGTGAAATCAAGCAGCACGGAGAGAGGTGGGGTTAGGGGAATCAGATCACAACCCCTTTCCCTTTCCCTTTCCCTTTCTGTTCACTGTCTGTGCATGTTTTATTTAATGTTGCTGGAATACTTTTAGAAACATCCCATTGCATGTGATTGTAGGAAAGCCAAAATAGACAATAGAGATGTTTGCCATGTTGTCGTCTAACTCTTTTGAGTTGAATGCTTTGTTTAATTAGCTGAGGATGCAATAGTTTCTTCACTGTATATTCATCAAGTTCTATATTTGAATTGACAGCCTTGCTTGTAACACTTCAAGTAAAATCATGCTTTTTTAGTCCTGACAGACATCCATTTTCACTTTTCATATGTATTGCTAATCCTGGAGGACTATTTAGTATGTGTGTTTATTGAGAGGAAGCAGGTCTGTGTTTAGTTTGGGGTTGTTAATTAGAACTGTAGTTTAGCTGTGACATTACAATTGTAATGTCAGTAAGTGGTAATAATCAATCGGCATCATTCTGGCTTTATGGCTGACCTGAGGTTAATATCACAAACACGTGTAGATTAACTTACTGCTGAAAAGGTTCTTGCTTTATGGGGACTAGAGTGACCATTTATGTGTTTATAAGGAGTTCTAGAAGTAGAAATAAAAATCTGTGCAGAAAACCATTACTCCCTTTTTTCTTTTTACAGTTAAGACTGCCATTCTCTGGGTGAAAAAAAGAACTAAGATGTGTCATGTACATGTACAGACTCCCCACCATGAGTATAATCCTAGTGTACTGCATACGTGTACTAATAGAAAAGACCCATGTCACCTCTTAAATACAATAAAAAGGATTCGTTCTGTGATATACTTCTGTCATATCTGTGCTTTCTTCTCATTTACCCATCTAGGAAGAATGTTGGTGAAAAGCACAGAAACCAGTGACTTTTCTGGCTGCGGGGTTTCCATGGAGAAAACCAAGCAGTGGGACCCACCAGGCCCGTCTTCTTCTGTTCATGGCACGCCCTCCAAGTCCCGAGCATGTGTGGTGAGACCAGTGAAGATTCACCGGGGTGCTTTGAGCCACCCTGGAGGGGCACGGGAAGGATGGGAGAGAACATGGAGCAAATGTTTCACAAACTGAACCTCAGAACTGTGATCCTCTTAAGGAAAGCGCTACTTGAAGAAGAGTCGAATGGCTTCTCAGGGATTTTGTTTTCTGTGCACATATAAGCCATAGTTACAGTACAGGTGGCAGTATTTAGAGCACTTCGGTTTCAGTTCTGTTCAGTGTGAAAGAGGGATCGACCGACATTCATTGCTGTTCCGTAACTAGTGTAAGATATGTATATGTTTATCTTTATTTTTATAATATGCAAATACCTTTAAATTTATACAGTTTGAAGCTTCTAGCATCAGTTAACACTGGGTGCAATATTTTGCATGAGAACTGTGCCAAGATGGGGCTGATTTCTTATTTTAGCATAAGACATTTTTGTTTTTTCTTTATTCTTTAATATGCCTTTTGAGTTAAAAAGAAAAAATGAGATAACTGTCAGCCCATGGACTTACTGTTGATTCACAGAGGTTGCCAGTAACGAGCAAGATCCTTCTCCACGTGCTTCACACCCATCTCTTCATTAACGTCCCTGCTTGTAAATTGGTGGACCGATGGCAGGGACGTCCTTGTTTTCACCCCACCTATCATTAGTGCGGGGCAAAGAGGGGGCACTCTTGGGGGCCAAAGAGACAAAAAAGTCCCTGAAAAACCTGAGTCTTTCATGAATTTAAAATAATCAGGAGTCAGTGCTGAATCACACTGGGGGCTCTGCTAATATGCATCTTGCTTTTCTAGAACAGGGTCTAAAGTCCAGCAGAATGCTTTGTGAACGTTCACATCTGGCTGTGGGACCTGCAGGTAGAAAGCTGCCTAGCTGAGGAGCCCAATCCCACACTGGCCATTTATTCATGCAGAATCTCTTATTATACACTTTACCATCCAGAACTGGTAAAACCCTGGTTTTGAAATCCTTAGGAGGTAAAACTTGAAAAGAAAACCTAACAAATTGCTCTTCAGTCTCCTGCTTGGGGCTAAACAGCATCTGCTGTGGAAGTAACACATTCTTTGAAGAATTCAAAGACTGTTCACACCTGCCTCCTCCTCATGCAGATGGAAAGTGTGTACAACTAATCTTTTCTCACCAGTGTCAGACGATAAAAGTGACTGACTCCGCTGGTGTTACCGTTTCACTTCATTTATAAAGTATTGGCTGGGGATATAGCTCAGTGGAATAAGCGCTTGCCTAGCAAGCGCAGGGTCCTGAGTTCGATCCCCAGTACCACAAAAAAAAAAAAAAAAAATATATATATATATATATATATATATATATAAAGTATTGACTCTTGGAATGTCACAAGACACAAAGTCTCTACATACTTCAGAAAGAATGTAAGTGGCTGCATTTTGAGACATCTCAGTTGATTTTAATAGCAAACTTTGTGCCCCAGGAGTTAACTTCACCTACTCCAGACCCCCCAATTACATGAGTATGATTTATATGATCTTAAAATCCAGTAGGATCAGACTATTTTTCTATTTTTAATACTTGAATATGACAGGTCTAGTCTGAGATTTTATTTTCCTTTTAGAACATAGTCACAAGACTTATCTGGTTAATCCTTTGGTCACAGTTCTCGTGTGCATATATGTGTGTGTTTGTGTGTGTGTATAGGTGTAAATGTAAACTGAATGTTAGCATTGAATTGCTTTATGGACCACTGAATTGTTAGGCAATAAGAATTTTTTAATTGGCATGAGAAGGTTCCTTACATAAACCAGTCCTGACCAGTCTTTGGATAAAGGCATTCAATGTGTGACTTTGGGCTCCCTCCCCAGCAGGCCATGTTAAATGAAATGCTGCCCCTTTGGGCGATACAGCCTGCCAAGTGTTTGCTATTTTCATGAACATCAATGCTCATGTTCTTAGTATCTGCTGTTTTTTCGCACATGATCTTTTATGCTGTCATCTGAACCCTGGAGAAGCAATGTAAAAGCTAAGCTTGGTATCAAGTGTGTTTTGGCCTAAGAGTTGGCGTGATAGAGGGTCCTGTGTCCACAGTAAGCTCCGGAAAAGCAGGAGAACTTGCTTCAGCATGGGGAGAGGGTGGAGATACAGAAATACTCTGCTCTGCAGGAGTTTTTGCCATCTATGTAGGAAATCCCATTTTCTCTTTCAACACCCTGGAAGACTCAACAACCAGCCGAGGCTAACAAGCAATTCACTAAGCACAAGAGGAATTTTTTTTCCAACCAAGGAGTCCCTTGCCTCTCAAACAAATGCCCTCCAAGTTTGTTATGGTTTCTATTCCTGCAACTTGTGGTATCAAAGCCACTTCCTGGAATTGTAAAAGTGCTGCCAGAATAAATGTTTTCCCCTTCTAAGAAAAAAAGAAAAATGACAGTGCTCATATTTGATGCTTGTGTATTGGACTCTCTTTAGAATGAATAAAGAGGAAAGGGACTGATGTGATTCCTGACGGCATGTGTTGTTTTTCGTGCCACAATCTGTGAACTGTAATTGTAGTTTCCCAGTTTGTTGTAACCAGACATTTTTTAAAAAAAGAAAAAATTCAATAAAAATACAAAGAAATGTCTAAGCAATAATACTCCTAGAATTTAGTCATTCCTGTTTTTGTTTTTAGTTTCAGTTTTCTCAGTTCAGGAGCAACTATTTTATATCTTTAGTTCTTATGTTTGAGATACGGGCGATGGGGGTCCGCTCTCCTTTGTTTGGGGATTAAGTCCCCAACAGGGCTACTCAAGAGTCCTAGTTTTAAACTCTGCTCTGGAACACTGGCTCTGTCTCTTGGGGCCGGGGGTCAAGCCCAGGGTCTTTAACATGCTGAGAAAGTGCTCTGCCTATGAGCTACATCCCCAGCCCCACATAGGCTCTGTGTCTCTAAACTGGACCCTTTTTTCAGTCAGCCACTGCGTTTCTGAAGCAAAGCCTATGAAGTTATGATAGGTCTAGCAGTTCTCTTTCCTGGTCTGTCTTCTAAGGGCTCTTGGCAGGACTCCCGCCACAGCCTTGGAGTTACCGTCCCAGAGCCTTCTGCTAGAGACCTGGTCAGAAGTTGTGTTCCTCCTGATTTTCAAAACAGGCCAGCTGAGAAAATGTGGAGAGGAAAAGATCGAAACTGCTTCTTACAGAGGCAGTGTCTCTGGGGAAAGATAAGCCCTGCCTTGAGCTGCTGGGGCTCTCGGAACCAGGAAAGAAGAAGCAACCTCAGACTAGACAGGGGCCTGTTGGAAGACCAGAAAATGTAGCTAGAGCCATGGGGTATGCTGCACCCACACACGGCCCCCCAGTGGATGAGCGGAGGCATTTGGTGTAACAGGTGTGCCTCATGAGGGCACCTCTTCTTGCAGCTGTGTCCCAGGACTCAGCCACTGCTGTCCCCTCTGTTGGAGAGAGCACAGGGTGAGCATAAGTCATCGGTTTGGCTCTGGCTTTTCTTTACCAAGAAACCCTGAGGCCTGGAAATACACAGCTCAGTGGCAGGCACTACATTTGGCTACCATATGCCAAGGCTGGGGCACCATTCTCAACATGCAAGAGAAGGGACAGTTCTTTAAACTTTTGGACACTGAGCAAGTCACACACAAAAGCAGATACAGTATTGGTGCTGAGAATTAGAAATGCATTGTCTGTCAGGCGTGGTGGCACACACCTGTCATCCTAGCACTCAGGAGGCTGAGGCAGGAGGATTGCCAGGAGTTCAAGGCCAGCCTGAACTGCATAGGGAGACTTTGTCTCAAAAAAAAAAAAAAAA
>PVLD010008992.1:0-80042 GCA_004027595.1 Dinomys branickii
ATCCCCGCCCCTCAGCTGCCCGCCCTCCTGCTTCCCCGCCTGCGCCGGGCCCCGCCACCACACCCCGACCCCGCCCCGGTTGGACCCCACCCCTGCCCCGCCCCTCAGCGGTCCCGCCCTTTCTACCGCCCCTCCCTGCACCGCGGCTCCGCCCCACAGCTCGGCCCCGCCCCGCGCCTCGGCCCTGTCCCTCACCCTGGGCGGCCCCGCACTGCAAGCCCTGAGCGGCGTTCCTCCGGCGCGAGCCGGACCCACCTTGTCTCAGCGACCCAAGCAACTCAGTGAGGAAACATGGCCGCCCTGACTACGGTGGTGGTGGCGGCGGCGGCCGGGGCGGTGGCCGGGGCGGTGGCCGGGGCGGGCGCGGCCGCGGGGAGCGGCGTGGGAGCAGCGCCGGCGCCGCCACAGGTAACCGTGGGAGGCCAGAGCCGTGGCGCGGGCGCTGCGGCGCCGCGGGCGAACAGGTGTCCCCGCGGGCCGGCCGCGCCGACCTCGGTGCCGGGCCGGCGCCACCCGGCCCGCGCTGTGTGGGCCTGCGAGTGTAACGGCCTTCGCAGGCTGCCGCCTTGTGCTGTAGAGTCGGGGGAGAATCTCGGGGAGCCCGGCTCGCGCCTCCGGCCGTGCGATGAGCAGGAACAGCACGATCTCGATTGTAGGTTTCTCTGTAAACCTGGCCAGTGACGCGAGTCGTCGCGAGCGCGGGCATTCTGTCCGGGCAGCCCGGCACAGTCTCGGTTGGAGAGAGGCTCGGTGCCTCGTAGTTGGTGGTAGCGCTATTATTTTACTGGTGCTGGGAAAGAAGGAAGAATAAAATGTGGGATGGTCAGAGGCATGGGCGTTTCTGAAGATTGCTTAACAGACTTCCCTCTGCAGCGACCGCATGTCTTTGTCCAGTGGCATCCGCTAAGTAAGACTTACCCTGGTCTCTCAAAGCTAAACCCTCCTCCCCACCACACCCAGCCCATCTTTTTCTAATTTTATTTTGCTCCGTAGTAATTACCGTATGCTACATTACATATTTTATTCCTGGTTTTGGTCCTGCGTGAGAATGTAAGCTCCATGCGGGCAGGAATTTTTGGAAGCTTTATTCACTGTTGCGTTCCCAGCAGCAGGGATTGTGCCTGTGTTGTAGTACCCAGGACATAGTGCGCACTTGGGGATCAGCCCAAGCCCGAAGGAAAACACTGCGACTAGAGGACAAGCTCCCTCTTCGTCCTCTAAGGCAGTTAGGCAGATTCAGAGACAGTGCACAGACTGCACCCAAAACCCACTTGCTTACCGCAAAGGCCCAGCACTGCAATTCAACCCAGACACTGTAGTTTTCATTCAGAAAAAACAACTCGTACATTAACATCTTTTGTCTTAAAAGAAAAACACAATAGCAGAGCTTTCAATATGATAAACAGCTTTTTGTTGAAAGGTGAAAGTGCATTTGGCGTGCCTTTAATGTGATCTTTGGCACAGTCCATGTGATCTTTGCTGTTGTAGCATGATGATAATTGGCAACCTTGGCTCATACAATACTTCGTTAGTTTCAGAGCAACACCTGCGGCACTTGGGTGGTCTGTCTGTGACACCTGCGCTGCTACTCTTTTCCAAGCATCCTCACAGCCCTTGCCCGCGTTGTTGTACAATGTGCTGCTGGGGCGATGTCCGATCTGCCCTGAGGGGATGCTGTTGGCTCAGGTGAAGAAGCCCTGCCTGCCCACTAGTCTTGACACCACTGCCCTCAGGGAATACAATGTCTTTACTGGGGTGCTGATCCGAAATTCAATCTCAGGCCATTTTTCTCACACATCCTCTATAATTCTATTATTTTAACTCTGGCTCCAAGTATATCAGGAGAAAATATATATATTATGTATATGAAATATATAATACACATATTTTGAAGTGCATACTTTAAAAACGTATGACCCCATTGGTCTAATCATGGCCTGCTGCCTGAAAACTTGCTGGCTTACTCTAGTTCGATGTGATTTGGACTCTAAATTCTTAGAGCTACATTTAACCTCCCGATTTTCACTTATAAGCTGCCTTATTGTCATTGAATTTACTTTTATCACTAGTACAGTTGCCTTACTGGGGATTTATCAGAATCACCTATGAAACTGTTTCAAACATTGTATTAGTAGAAGACATTTAGCAGTGTCTGGAGATGTTTTCAGTTGGTGCAAAGGAAAATACAGAAAGGCCAGAGTACAGCCCACTACAACATTTATCTGGTCCATGTCAGTAAGACTGAAGTTGAGAAACCCAGTTTTACATACTGTCTTACCACTTTGCAAGGCAGTTTCATGGCAGAGAATCACAGTAAATTTGCTCAGGTGTGTTTGACCTTAAGGGATCACTGTGTACTATGTTGTGATATTTTTAAGGAGGGTATATGTTTTACATCTTTTTTCCTCCCACTATAGCCCCCTCTACATTTGTACATATGAATTTAATAGTGTATTAGTCATGTGATTAATTAATGTTCCTGTTGACAGACTGAAACCAACAAATTTTTCCTGAGATAATTTTTCTGATCTCAGTCTCATGATACACTGTCTATTAGGGTTTCCCTACTGAACTACTACAGACTGAAGTAACTATTACAACTTAACAATAAAAAAGTAAATAAAAACAATAACCTAGTTTTATTTTTTTAAATGGAAAAGGGCAGTAACCTCCAGGGTCTATGCAGCTTTGAATCTCGAGACACCAATACAGTATGCGCTTATGCATCGTGGAAGCTGAACAGCCTTTCCTGCCCAATTCCTCTAATCAGCCAGGCACCTCAGATGAGAAATATACCAAAGGTAGCAGAACAGCTCAACCACTGCAGCTGAGCTTCTAATAGCAACCCCTCACACCCACACACGCACCTCCACACACATATGCACACACTTGCAGTTGGCACACTCTGCTACACCTAGACAGACAAGTCTGATGGCCTAAATCAATGATAGTGAAACTTTTAGAGACTGAGGGCCAAACTGCAACCCCAAACCCACTTATCACAAAGTACCATCATTGCAATTAAACACTAATACGGAGGTTTTAGTTTAGAAAAAACTTATACATTAGCATCTTTTGTTTCAAAAGAAAAACACAGTAACACACATGCCATAGGTTTACCACCAGTGACCTAGGTGGCAACCACTGTAGCAGAAATGGTTATCAATCTCTATTTTTGGGCACATACTGGGTCATGTCATCGGGGTCTTCAGTGGAGGAAGTAATGCTGAGCCTCTTAAGCCTAAAATCACAACAGCAATTTGATGGCCCCTACTTTAATGAGATAACACAGTTTTTGGAATGTTCTCAGATCAAGGGTGATATTGAGCTCTGAGAGTTTCAATGAAGGGCTGAAACAGTGCACACTTGCAAACGCGTAGTGCAATCAAGAAGGTCAGGTTGAAGAACTGGAAAACCAGCTCTATTGACCAAGTTATTTTAGCATAAAAATGTAACTGGTAGTGAATCTAAGTTAAAATGGTCTTCCATTAATAGCTTTCTTGCTTCCAAAGGGCAGTGGAAAACTTTGACCTTAACCTACACCTTTCCAGCTATATAGAAGTTCCCTGAGATGGTGTAGAATTGGGGGCTGGGCAAATGTTTGTATGGCCTGAAACCAGCTGTTCCGATGTTACTGTCTGGGAATTAATTAAAATAAACTTATTTCCTTCCAAAAATAAAGAAAGGATTCAGTAGACATTCTTCAAAAGAACTGGTGAATAAGCACATGAAACGATACTATCATTACAGACCAATCAGAAGCACTGTGAGACACCATTCACAGCTGTTAAGACAGCTGTAATTTAAAAGACAGACAATAGGTGTTCATGAAGAGGTGGAGAAATTAGAACTCACATAAGTTGCTAATTGGAATGTAAAATGGTGCAGCCACTGTGGAAAAGAGGGGCTGCTCCTCAAAAAGTTACAAACTTGTGCTTCAAAGGCATTATCAAGGACAACTCAGAACAGGGGAAAACATCTGCCAATCATATTTGAGAAGGACTAATTTTCAGAAAATTTGAAGAATGCTCCCAACTTAATAAAAGGGAAATTTGGGTTTGTAGTGGGAAAGTAATAGTTCACCTCTGACCCAGAAATTCTGCTGCTATGTATATACCCAAAAGAATTGAAGACATGCATTCACATTAAAACTTGTACAGAGATGTTTACAGTAGCATTATTTATATTGCTGAAATGGTAGATATAACCCATTTATCCTTCATCTGGTGACTAATGAGTGGATAAACAAAATCACAACAGTGCAATGTTATGCAGCTGTAAAAAGAAATGAAATACAAATCCATGGTACAAACATGAGTAAATCTTCAAAGCCTTATGTGAAGTGAAAGAAGCACATTTATCGAGAATAGACAAACTCACAGAGTTATAAAATAGATTCATGGTTTCCGGGTGTTGGGAGATAGAGGGATGAGGAATGGATAATGGATACGGGTTTTTGTTTTCTTGGCATGATGAAAATATTGTGGGACCAGATAGTGGTGATACTTGAGCAATCTTGTGAATATAATGAAAACCACTGAATTATATACTTTAAGCAGGTAACTGTACAGTATGTGAATTATATCCCAATTTTTAAAAATATTTCTTGAATTCATTATTCTTGCTCCTAGAAATGTAAAGCTTTATTTCCTTTTCCCTTCATTTCTCAAAACCTGTTGTTAAGCAATTCCAAATCATATTTACTTATATTTAATGTTCTTTTTAAATTTACATCCCCCAGGGACTTTCATTCTTTGCCTCTAATGCCACTCTAGCTCCTGCACTGACCCTCAGGCTTCCAGTCCCACCTCCCCCATCCCTGTACCTCATACCGACTGATTCTCGAGAAGTTCCCAGAAAGATTTTCTTCAAGAATTAAGTTTACTATGGTATTCCTCTGCTCAGATCCCTTCTATAAAACCTACTGAGTGACCTGAAACATCTGTGTGTCTGACACACACGTGCCTATTATTACCTACTACCCAGCATTACTAATCTCATGCCACTGTTTATTTTCTTAATAGCACTTACCATGGTGTGTTGTTTAGTTTTATTGCTTGTTTCTTATTTTATCTTTAAATCTCTTTTTTCTCACTAGGCTTTTAAGATGGGCCATATTAATATGAATCATTATTGTTTCTCTAGTGTCTAATGCTGCATTAGGTCATAGCGTTCAGCCCATATCAGTGATCATGAACCTTTTAGGGACTGAGTGCCAAACTGCAACCCAAAACTCACTTATTTACTGCAAAGTGCCAACACTGCAATTAAAGCTAAATATATATTGAGGTTTTAGTTTAGGAAAATCAACTCATACATTAACATCTTTTGTCTTAAAAACACAGTAACACATGTGCCATAGGTTCACCACCACTGCCACAGATGATAAGTAACTAATGTATAAATTATGTCTTTTTGTTTGTAAATAATCCCTGGACACAAGTTTCTTTTGGAATTTAGCATTTTAAGACAGAAATTCTTTCTTCCAGTGTATTTTTATTCATTTAGCCCAAGAAACTCCACTATTGATATTGCATCTCCCTGAAAAAAACATTACATTTATCTTACACCACTTTGATTATTGATGATAATATTTTTGCTCTTTATGCAGAATGATGGCTGCTTTAGCACTTCAGGTGGAATTCATCCTTTTCAACTTCAAAACTGGAAGCAGAAAGTTAGTCGAACAAAGAAAGCAGAATTCATACGCACAGCAGAAAAATTTAAAAATCAGTAAGTTTAAGTTTTATAATGGACAATTTAAAATTAATTCAATTCCACTCCACTCAATCCCATATTGTTAGCAAGTTCTAGTTATCAGCCTGTATGTAACAAGACACAACAGAAAAAATGTAGGACATGTGAAATGGACAAATGATAATAGGCTGTTTAATATAATTTTAAGTAAAGTACTTTTGAATTTTATCCATTTTATCACTTTTAATCAGTGTATTTCAAGGAAAACAAAACAGCTATTTCTTTAGTTTTTTTTTTATCTCAAAAAATTGAATGCATTTGTATTTTATAGCTGTAGATTAGTACTAAGATATTTTTGAGTAAAAAGTCTGGGAGTTTTAAAACATGTATGAAAGTTTTATAAATGACATTATTTACATTGCTATTCTGTATATTTTACAAATGAGGTTGTTAAAGATTCTAGAGAATAAATATCTTCCCATAAGTTACATGATCAGGAAATGTTTAATTTTATAGGCCAGCTCCAGCCACTCTGAAAGCCATAGTTGTTGTTCTAACCAGTGATTTTCTTCAGTAAAGCTTGTTTGAGTATGTAGATATGATCTTACTAAGGAAAATAGTAAATCATTTTGATGAAAAGGCTGTACTCTTGAGGGTTTTTTCTTTAATGGTCTTTTAACTGGTGTTTCTTCTTTGGTCTCTGCTCCTCTCAGATCCAGTTTATACATTATGATGAGAGTAATTGAGAAGTTGACATATACCTTAAAATTGTAGTGTATACTATATGAATTTTTTCGTTAACTAATCAGTGATATTTATTGACTGCTCATTTTTGTTAGCAACATCATGATGATAAATATCATGGACAAATAACAATGATTAGAACTCAGAATACCCACTCTGTACCCTACTGTAGAGACCTTTATAAAAATACTATAAATTTATACTCTGTAAATTTACCAAAGAACTTGAGAAAAGGAGGCCACTGTGAGTGATGGATTCTGGAGCAGAATTAATGGCAATTCTCTTTAGAAGTTCTACCAATGAAAAAGTATGCCATTTGATTTTTGATAAGTTTTGCCATGTTGTAGCTTTTGGTGATTGAACTCTCACTGCATGTATGTAATACTTGTATCTTTTCTCTCCGACTTTATAGAAGTATAATTGACAGATAAAAATTATATTTAGGATATATAAAGTAATATTTTAATGTATGTATATTGAAAGATTACCACCATTAAGCTAATCAACATGTCCATCACCTCACATAGTTACCATGTGTGTGCATGTGGGTGTAATGTGAATAAAATTCTGCTCTCTTAGCCAAACGTTTTCATTATACTACATGTGAAATCTAAAGATGTTAGACTTAAAAAGACAAATGAGAATGTCGATTAGCAGGAGGGGTTAAGAGTGTCAAAAATGGGGAAATGCTGGTAAAAGGTACAAATTGTGAGACAGATAAGTTCTAGAGACCTAAAGTACAGCATAATGACAATAGTTAATAATAGTATGTTTTGCACCTCAAATTTGGTAATGTTTATCTTTTTAATGTGCAGAATCTGAGAATTATTTTTTTATTTCCAAAATGCATTATTCTAGATAGGTTGTGGGTTCTGGTTTATATGGCATGAAGTCCATATAGAGAGCAGCTCATTGTGTTTGTTTTATTATACTGATTAGGCTTTAGAAAAACTCAATAAAAGTGTTTCTATCAATTCTCATTAAATACTGAGGATAAAATGCAGTTTGTAATATCATTCTGTTTTATTTTGAGAGTAGATAATACATTCATATTACCTTAAAAAAAAAAAAAGGAAGGTCTCCATTTCATCCTGATCTCAGGCACGGTTTCTCTTGCCTCAAAGAACCAATAGTATTGTAGTTTCTTTTGTATTCTTTCACAGATATTTTGAGTTTATAAGGAAATCAAACACAAAAGCAATAGAAAATTACTTTGAAATGTTTTAGCCAAACAAAAAAAAATTTTGCAAAGTATTTAAGCAAAGAAGTAGAAAATTACTTTAAACTATTTAAGCAAAGAAAAAAATGGAATGATAAAGGAGAAATAAAATTGTTGACTCAAATATGAGGACATATGAGAGTATATGAGGGGGATTTATTTACCTTTCTTGATTTGGGGCATGTCTGACATTTTCATATAAAAATTTTATTATAAAAAGAATGTCATCTTGGAGTCTTTCTGATCAGCATACAAAATGTAGTACCAGTGCATTATATTCCATTATAGTGTGATGTATTTAACCTTTTCCATAGTGATGGGGCATTTAAGTTGTATTCAGTCTTTTGTTTTAACAAACAACGCTGCAGTTAATTGCATTGTCCATGTAAGTCCCCACTGTTTTGCACATGTGTGAATGAATGCTCAGGATAAATTCCTAGAAGACAATGGTGGGTCAAATGTGTATGAATTGCCAAAGGTGATCAATATTTCTGAATTGCCTTTTATATGTCATTTACAGTTTCACCCACGATGTATGAGAGTACTCCTCTCACAGTTTCAATAGAATGTATTATGAATATATTACATATAATTTTATTTAAGTTTGTGGGTTTTTTGTTTCTGTCATTCTGAAAGCTGTACAATGTATAGTTTGAATTTGCATTTCTCCTGTTATAAGTGAAATTACATTGGGCAGTTTTTCTCTGTTAGTATATTTTAAATGTCTATAAAAGTTAATATTCCTAGCCTAGGAATAGCAATATGTAAATTACTCTCATAGCGTATTCTTTACCCATGGCAAACATTTCTATTTGCTTATAATAATATCCCCACACCCACCCAGTGCCTAGATGGGCTTTCCAGTCCTTAACACAAGATATCAGTGGCCATCTTCAATCTGCTACAGTTGGCAGTAGTATCTCTTGCCACCTCTCAAATCACATAAGCTTCTTCAGTTAAGCATGAGCTAAGATATAAACCCATCAGCCTGTAGAGCTTGGAAACCTCTTATCTATTTCCTCTAGTATGCCTAATAAGTGTAAAATTTTTCTCTACTTGGCAAGGTGAAAAAGACTAGGAAACTACCTTAGTTGTAAATCAGGTTTGGTGAAATTAGGTCTGTGGCCAGAGATACTCCGCCACTCAATAAATACAGGATTGGCGAGAAATATTCATATCAATTTTTGCTTAGTGGTAGAAATAAAACAACTATTGAGAACATTAATTTTGTTGCCCAAACAACAGAAAAATATGTTATTAGTATATTTTTTGTTTTATTTTACAGAAGGATCAAGCTAGCAATTAAAACTCATTTCTAGTAAGTGGTCTGAATCCAAGAAACAACTATAAGATAAAAGAAGCTTTGAATTAAATATACTGTTACAACATCCCTTAAATATACTGTTTCTTTTCTTTGTAGATTGTTTGCCTCTTGAAGTTTTAGTATTAGTAATATCACTATTAAGACGGAAGGACTGCAAGTTCAGGCCCAGTTTGGGCAATTTAGCAACTTAACAATACTATCTCCAAAACCAAAAATAGTTGGCTTGGGATGTAGGTCAGCACAAAGGCCCTGGATTCAGTCCCCAGTACCACAAGTAATACTAGTAACTTGCATTTCTCCAGTAGAAATACACACACTGTACAAAGATCTCCCACATACAGTATCTCCTTTCATGTTAACTCTGCCCTGCGAAGTAATGGCAAGCTGTTATTATCTCTATTAGTAATGAAGAAGGTCAAAACAGGAGAGGTTAACATCTTTGCTAAGGTTACAAAGTAAACTGTATGTTCTACTGAAAGTAGTCATCAGCAGTGACAGCCCTTTTCAGACCCTAGGAAGACTGGGTTGCAACGCATACCCAAAGGCTTGTGTAGTTTCAAAAGAAGGTTACCATATTTTAATACTTCTTTAATATTTTAAAGAAGCGTTTATTTAACTATTTAATAGTTAAATTGCATTTGATTTTAGATGAATTTAACTCTTTTCTATTATTTTGACTATAGCCTCTCTAAATAATTATATTCTTATATTTTGTCCATAACCTCTTTAATCTAAATAATTATATTCTTTCTCTTTAAGTGCAGTAATAAGAATATGAAGTATTCTCATGAGTTCCTTTATATTTTAAATAACAAAAAATATTTATACCATTTCTTTTCCTAAAGAGTTGCTACTATAGAAAAAGATAAACACACTCATTTCTACAACCAAAAAAATGACTTCAGAATTGAGCATAGTATGCTGGAAGAATTGGAAAATAAATTGATTAACAGCAGGAAAATGGAAAGTAAGTTGATGTCATGAACTAAAAACTGCTGAGTGAGATAAAGTTATAGTCTTGCCCTGCCTTTGTCTTTGTGCATTGACTGTGTTACATTCTCTATCAAGAATTTTAGTTGGAAATAAATTTGTCTTTTTGGGACAAATTTGTGTTTTTTCTTTCAGGTCATTGTTTACTCATTCTAACGGGATTGCTTTCTACTTGTTGCAATTTAATGCGAAAGACAGAGAGAATTTGATTGACAAATCAGTAAATGCTATTAAAATTTCTTAATAGAAAGGCAAACTGGTTCCTGAGCCATCTAATCTTAGCTTGTCAGCCTAGTATTATTGACTGCACTCTTAAGCATCAGTAAACTCAGAATCTATACTGTGTAGCTACATGAAATGATCACAACATATAATTGCTTAAATCCAAGTTCTCTTTGCTGGTCTCTGAAACAGAAGAACTGTCCTCTACATCTGATAGTATACTAAATGCTACTTCTTTAACAATACTAGATTCTGCCGGGCATGGTGGCACATGCCTGTAATCCCAGCACTCAGGAGGCTGACGCAGGAGGATTGCTAGGAGGCTGAGGCTTGCCTTGGCTACCTAAGTTGAGTTCAAGGCCAGCCTGCACTACATAGTGCGACCCTGTCTCAAAAAAAAAAAAAATACTAGATTCTACATGTTGCAAAATCCTTGTAAGAAAAGAGCTTGTTAGCATTGCTTACAGGAAAGATAATGGTTATTGATTAACTATGCTTTGTAACATGTTGACTTCTATGTAAAGGTTAGATTGTTCATGGTGCTCTCATACTGGCAACCAAAAGAAATGATTAATTTTTTTCTTTCAGAATATAAGATTATACTATTTTTAGGCTGGGTGTGGTGCCACATGCCTGTAATGCCAGCACTCAAGAGGTTGAGGCAGGAGGATCGTTGTGAGTTCAAGACCAGTCTGGGCTACAAAGTAAGCTCAAGGCCAGCCTGAACTGCATAGGGAGACCCTGTTTTAAAAAGACAAAAAAAAAAAAATTACACTATTTTTAAAAAGTGATCTTTTGTAATATAGTGATAAGCAGCATTCTCCCTCTTCTGTTGGCATGATAACCGGGGCTAACATAAAAGTCACATTTTTAATTGTCTCTGCTCTGATTTATAAACTAGACTTCCCTGATACAATATTTGTTAATATCCCTCAGTTCTTTTGCACACAATTGGGAGGCTGGCTTTTGTTTAAGAGGACTGCATTATCCAATATAAAGATACAGAAGCTTTCCTTTCAGTTCAGAATACATGTTTCTTGTATCAAATGTTGCGTCTCAGTTTAGAGACTGAATTTATATTTTGTTATGCTTTGTGGCTTGGCTGTACCATTCTCTTCTTACTTTTTCTTTTTCCAGAGAAGGGAAGTTTTGATTCCACATAAATACATAAAATAAGACTGCTTTGCCCTGTACTGATGTTGCTGTAGTTTATGAAACTATAGCAAAAATAAAACAACAAAAAATTTTGTACTTATTTAACTTTTCTGGACAAGTTTGTTGCCCTACAGATCCAGCAGTGAGCAAGATTTCATTTGGGCATAGCACAGTGGTCAAGCTCTTGCCTTAACATGTATGAGTCCCTTGGGTTGGATCCCTAAGCACCACTACAACAAAAATCTTCAAGGACTATTTGTAAAAGTTGCAAAATCAAAAAAAAAAAGATGAGGATGCATAAAGTACCCAATGGTAGTAAAATACTACTACTATCATAGGAATGTGTATGAATGTGAATATTTTTAACAAACCTACTGATTTAAATAAGTATTAAGGTGAAGTTATTATGCCAGGAAAAAAAAAATAAGAGAAAAATCTAGTCTAGTTTGCTACTGAGAATAATTATCTGAAAATGTCTGAAACTTTATCTGTTTTTCACACTTTCATTCTGGCCCTAACATTTTACTTCAGGTTGGCCCTCGGTTGAGGTTTGCCACTTGAATAGATACCACTGAGAAAACTCCTCAGGGCCGTGTTGCTGACACCAATAGATACCACTTACTCCTATCTTAGAGGGTGTTTTTAAATAAAATTAATTCTCAATGGGAAGTTTGTTAGTATTCATAAAATTAATACTGCTTAGACAGTCTTGATATTCCCACAATAAAGTGAGATAAAATTTTATTCCCATAAACTATAACAGATTAAAAAGAAATTATTTTAAAGAACAAAACATAAAAATAAGCTATGACCAAATTCAATAAGTAACTAAATGCCCACAGAGAAAAAGAAAATTCCTTGCCACATATTTATAGTGAGATTTAATCCATTGTGTTTTCCAATCTTGAAGAAATGAAAGATGCTTTATTTAGAGTAAGAACGTTCAATTATTTTTGACATAACTAACCATTTTTTCTTTAATTGTTCTTGGCTATCTTTTACTACATGATTATGATCAGTCTTACATAGAGAATCTTAGTTATAACCATATTTATCACACAATTATTATAAAGTGTATACTTCTTCCTTATAGGAGCAAAAATCCAGCAACAATTAGCCAAAATACATAACAATGTAAAGAAACTTCAGCATCAGTTAAAAGATGTGAAGCCTACACCTGATTGTAAGTAAATGTAAATGTTAGAGTATTTCTTGTATATATAGTATTTTCTGTTGCTCATTAGGAAAATTTATACTTTTCCAGTATGAGACATGTCAATTTTTCTACTTGACATTAATGGAGCTCAACTTTGACTAATGATCAATAAGGATATATTGGAGAACTGTAGTATCAGATGTTTATGTGGGGGGTTTTTTAGTTTTTTGTTTTTTACCTTTAAAGCACTAGCAAATCTTTTAAAACTATAAGGTAGACAGAACAAATATTAGGGTAATTTTTAAGATGGAGACTAGTAGAGAAAGGTTCAGATTTAGCTAATTAAGGAGGAAAAAAGACTGATGTCCTAGCCGAGTGCTTTTCCTATCATTTGATTTTTTAAAATTTATTTTAAAAATAAAAGACGGAAAACATATTAACAAGCAGACATCCATTTACAAAGTAGCATAAGAACAATATAAACAGTACAGAGTTACAGACAAAGTGGTAGGAAATTAACAGTGGTTGTCACATAACATATTGACATCTTTAAAGTGATTTCTCAGGAAAAAATAGAGACGTGCAATATTGATCAAACAAGTAATCATTAACTGTTCCTTTCAGTAAAGCAATAGAAGACAGCTATTCTGTATATACATACATGCTATATACATACACACATAATTTCCCCTTTTGCCCCTCTCCTTTCCCACATCCCAGCTGCCCTTTACTCTTGAGCATTTTCCTTTCATTTCACAATGTCTATCATACCTCTCAGTTTTTATTCAGTCCTTCAGACTGCTACACTAGTGAAACTGCATTGCCTACACATGCAGGTCTGATTTGTTTCACTTAGGAGTATGGTCTCTAGTTGTGACCATTTACCTATAAAAACCTCGGGATTATCTTTCTTTATAGCTGAGTAATATTCCATTGTATAAAGATACCACAATTTTTTTTATCCAGTCCTCAGTGGATGGACACTTGGGCTGCTTCCACAATTTAGCAATTACAAATTGTGCTGTTATGAACATGGGTGCACATATATCACCGTGATATGGTGTTTTCAGATCTTCTGGGAAAATACCCAGAAGGGGGATAGCTGGGTTGAGTGGGACCTCTAGACCTAGTTTGCTGAGGAATCTCCAAACTGATTTCCACAGTGGTTTCACCAGTCCATCATTTGATTTTTGAAATACTTATTTTTCAGACACATTTCAATTATATAAGGAAAGTTTCAATTGTATATGTTGAGGCAAATACTAATTTTTGGAGACAGACAAAACTGCATCTTTGTCTCCTTGCTTATACTAAATGTGTTCCTGAAAATTCAAAGGAATAAAGTACTCAGTCTGTATGGACTTAGGCAGATGTTCAATCAAACCCTGATCGATCACTCATTAATTATGTCATTTTTAAGCATATTACAGTAATGCCTTGGTTTATGAATGCTTCTGTTTGCAAACAATTTGGTTCACAAACAAAAGCTTTCAGCAAAATTTTGCTTCCATTTGGAAATCCAGCATTGGATGACAAACACAGCCACACCCATCTTCCCCAAAATTATAAATTGAACTAAGTTTGTAAACCAAGGTACCACTATAAATCTTGATCTCTTGGCACTTTCACTTTAAAATGGAGATCACAGGATTTATATAATAGGCCTGTCAGAGATAAAATGAAACAGTACACTAAAGCACTGGTATAGTACTTACAACATAGGAAGCACTAAAAATATAAATGCAAATATTATACTCATTAAATTAAATGAAACCATAAAAATACTAGAAGATAATATAGGCTAATATTTTTATAATAGTACTATGTTTTATAGGATGGATAAGATCAGAAAATACGACAGAAAAGTAAACATATTTGATTACTTAAAAATACTTAAACCCATAAGCAATGTTGAAAGACAAATTAGAAAAATGTTAACTATATTTATATATGTAATTAAAAATATAAATATATGGCCTATAAGTCAGAGTAACCAACATAAATGACCAATAAAAAAAGAGGAAGGATTGTAAGGTGCCAGAGTGTAACAAAAGAAATATAAAACACGTATGAAAAATGCACAGGCTTATTAATAATCACAAAAATAGCAATTTAAGGATGATAAATTTTTGCATCTCATTTTGGAAATGTTTAAAAGTACATGGGAAGGGTCACTGTGGGTAAAATGTAAGAAGTGGTAGTTTTTAAAATGCAATATGATAGTATCTAGCATATGGTAAAGTGGATATACATTTTTATTTAACATTTCAAGTTTATGAGTTCTCTAAAAATGCTAAAATATGTACGAGGGATTTTTACTATAGCGTTTTGCATATTTAAAGGTTCATCATTGGAGAAGTAATTAAATGAATTAGGATAGGCTTAAACAATGAAATAATATATATAGCTATAGAATAAGGAAATGTAATTATTTATATTTAACCACATCTTGTTAAATAAAAACTATAAGTTAATAATGGTATATTTAGTACAAAATAATTTTTGTAAAAATATTAATTATAATATTTAGTGAGAACGGATACAAAAAAATTCGCAATCATAAAAATTACAATTATAAAAATTTACATTTAGCCTGATTGATGGTACATGCCTTATATCCCAGTACTCTGGGAGACTGAGGCAGGAGGATGAAAGTTTGACCCCAGCTTGGGCAAGTTGGCAATTTAATAAGATCTGCCTCAAAATAAAGAGCATAAGGGCTATAGCTCAGCACCAAGGTCCTGGATTCAATTCCTGGTACCACAACGAAAAAAATGTAATTTTGAGCACAATTAATCTTAATTCCTTGGATTGAGAAATATTTTTAAAGATAGAGGGATGTTCCATGTATTTTTCTTAATTTTGAACTCAGCTAAACTGACAAATGACGTAAAATAATTTTTGGGTTTTTTTACAGTTGTTGAAAAGCTCAGAGAAATGATGGAAGAAATTGAAAATGCGATTAACACTTTTAAAGAAGAGCAAAGATTGATGTATGTTTTAAACTCATTTTAATATAAAATTAACTTTTTATTTCTCAATAACTCACCACTAGGTCGTTTTATACAAGCATTATATTATGCGTTTGAATCTTATGTAGAAGCAATATAACACCAATTTTTGCTTTAGGGTTTATGTAGCTTTTTAATGTTTAAAGTAAATTTTCACTCATATTTGGACACTGTAAAATTCCAAATAAGAATTTTAAAGATTATTTTGATCTCAGGGGGAACTCCTTAAGGCTTTAATTTATAAATATTAGTAATATCAACTGAAGAAGATAGAGTAAAATATCAGGAATAATTAAATTTGAAAGAAAATGAAAGGTTAGTATGGATTGGCTGATATCTTTTTAAACTTTTTTTAAAATTTTAGATATGATGAGCTTATTAAAGAAGAGAAAACAACAAATAATGAACTGAGTGCCATATCAAGAAAAATTGACACATGGGCTTTGGATAATTCAGAAACAGAGAAAGCTTTCAGAGCGATCTCAAGCAAAGTTCCTGTAGACAAGATGACACCAAATACTCTTCCAGAAGCAGTGGTAGATTTTGAGAAATTCCTTCAGCAAACAGGAGGGCGGCAGGGGGGCTGGGATAATTGCGACCACCAGAACTTTGTGAAGGTGAGAAACAAGCATAAAGGGAAGCCTGCGTTTGTGGGAGAAGTTCTAGAGCGCCTTCCGGGAAGAACGCGGGAGGAAGTTCAGCAGCATGAGAAATGGTACCAAAAATTTCTGGCTCTAGAGGAAAGGAAAAAAGAGGTAATAATAATTATAATAGCTATTACTCTTCTTTTTTGTTCTAGGCACTGTGATAAACTCTCAGAACCACTGATTTTGCAGCAACCCCATGACGCGTGTGTATAGTTGTTTCTACCCCATCTTATAGAGGATGAAACTAAAACTTTAAGCAGTTGAATCATCTTACCGGGAAATGGAACTATAGATGGACTTCCTTGAGGCCAGACATTTCTCCCCCAAGAAATGACACGATAGGCTATAAAACAGTGGGCAAAACTTCTGTGGTCACTTTCTAGAACTATGGCTAACTTGGATGTACTCAGACTTTGGGAAAAATTTATTTTACCAGCAAAAACCTCATCCTTTTGATTAGAAAATCAAGAGGCAGTTAAACACTTTGACTACAAAGTTTCTTTGATGAGGCTGGAGTTGTATCTCAGAGGTGGAGCACTTACCTAGCAAGCATTGGCACAGGGTTCCATCCCCGTCACAACCCCCTCCCCCTAAAAAAAGTTTCTCTGAGATTTTTGAGCTCAGCTTTATTACTTGAAGATACAGACTTGCCTACCACAGAGAAGACATAATCCTTGTAGCAAATACATCAAGTTTCATTTTCACAAAAATACTACTGGGGCTTTTGCTAGCTTAGGATTTCTCCACCTTGGCACTGTGGACATTTCGGACTGGATAATTGTTTTGGTGGGGTGTTCTGTACACTATAGAGTAGTGAATTGCACTGCTGGCTGGTAGCAACTACATGCGTGTAGTTCTCCCTGTGATTACCAGACTGTCCCCAGACATTGCCAGAGTCTGAGTCTTTTTAACTGTACTTGCCTGTTCAACAGATGACATACCTAGAGCATTAAGGAAGTACTGAGTCCATGTTTAAAGTTTTAGAAAAAGTAGTTTGTTTATTGTTCTTGATGTTGTCATTGTTTTCCATCATCTGAAATAAGTTGATTGTGGGGAGATCGATTTGGAGAGTTTTAAGAAATATTTTTGAAATATAAGTCGTTTTTAAAGGCTCAAAGTAATAAGCTATTAAGAATTGAGTTTTGCTTCTAGGGTACAAAAACAGGGATTTCTTTTTATTTGACCCCCTAAACCAGTCACCATCACCTGGAAACTTGTTAGAAGGTATCAGACCCAAACTTCTAGACCTAATCAGAACTTGGGGGTTGCTTTACCAAGCCCTCAGGGTTACTTGTTCCACGCTCATGTTCGAGAACTCCCTCTCTAGAAAAGCACACAGTAATAAAAGTAAGCCATGCCAATTCCTGATCATTCTGTTCCCAACCACTCTTATTTCCTGACACTTGACAACTGTTGGATATAGGACTGAGATGGAAGGGGTATGGAAAAGGAGTTGCCAGTTTACTAAATTGGGATGTATTATTAGAGAGGGAAGTTTAGAGAAAATAGCAGAAATTGTTTTCAGTCTACTGAGTTTAAGATCCTGAATTAGAAATTTTCCATATCTGTCTCTCACTTCCTTTGGAATATCCTCTATTTTGTGTAAATGAAGATACTTACCAGATAAGACACTTAATGAACTCGCAAGTGCCTCTGACATGTTCTCTTTCTACACCACTTCCTTCCTCTCTGACTCCCAGCTTAATGAAAATCTTCCCAGATCAGATCCTACCTTGTTCTTGCCCACCCCTAAAAGTAATCCCGTTGGTCTTTCACTAACACTGTGTTTATATCCTTTTAAATGATGTGCTATGGAGTGCCTTTGTCATTATCTTACCTAGAAACAGTGCTGCTCAAACATGGTCCAGGCACTGGATGTTGTTTTGTAGACTGGTATGGTCTACGATGAGATAAAGTAATTGCATGACCACTATCCAATAAGCACATTATCAGTTCTTTTGCTTTTTTCTTAGAAAACTTGTAGAAGAAATTAGTGCATTGATTCACATTTTGACATGCAATCCTGGTTTATAGAGGTTGGTGTTTTGAGTAGCCCTGCGCTCCATGGCATTTGACATTATTTAGTTACCTATGCATTCTGTCATATTGCCTTGCATATATATGAATTTACTGAATGGATGAATGATATCCCATAAATAAAGATGAGGAAACAGTTTTTTAATTTGAGGGAATGGTAATATATCTGCTGTGGCATAGAGGCTACTTGAATTTTAAGTAATGTTTACATATTATATACAGTTCCTGAGTTATTTTATATACACTTATGAAAAAGCATTTATGTGTAAGAAGTTCTACCAACCACTTTACAGAGAACCAAAATGAGGACAAAGTAGATTAGTGACTTATGAGTGGTCATATTTAGTAAATGGATTTGATCCTGAATAGTTCAGGGATCGTGCCCATGAACACAAAGCAGGTAAACAGAAGACTATTTCACAAGAACAGAAGTAGAGAAGAGATTGTATTTGTTCAGAATAAAACTTAAAAACCTAAGGATCCAAAATCCTATAATCAATTTTCCTTCTAGAAAAATGGAATTGAAGTTTAGATTACTTAAAAACTTTCTTTTGCTATCTTTTTTTAAAAATCATTTAGTCTATTCAGGATTGGAAAACTAAAAAGCAGCAAAAGAAGCAGGAAATTTTCATGTTAAAAGAGAAGACAGACAATGTTCCTGTGCTTTTTCATAATAAACCAGAAGATAATCAAAAGCAAAAAGAGGAAGAAAGAAAGAAACAAAAGTTGGCAATTGAAGCTTGGAAAAAACAGAAACATATAGAACTGTCAGTGAAATATGCTTCTAAGTTAAAAGAAGAGGAAGAGAAGGAGAGAAAGCAGCAGAAAGAGCGCCAGCGCCAGCTCAAACTAAAATTACTACTGGAAAGTTACACCCAGCAGAAGAAAGAACAGGAAGAATTTCTAAAGCTTGAAAAGGAGATAAGGGAAAAGGCAGAAAAGGCAGAGAAAAGGAAAACTGTTGCTGATGAAATTACCAGGTTTCAAGAAAGAGTGAGTAAATACACTTCCTAAATGAAGTTTAATTGCTACATGGGAGCGATTATTTCCAGATTCAGGTCAGAAGAAGTAAACTGAAGGCATCTTACACATCAGACCTGTGCCTAATAGCATTACTGTACCAAAATGAGTAAGCCGTGCTCTCTAACTTCTTGTCAACTATAGTCTAGTGACAAAGATACATGCAAGTAGACTTCAGAAGAAAGAGGTAAACAGTATGGTATTTGAGGTGTGGCCCAGTACTTTAGAGGCAGGTATACAGAGAGGGATGCTTAACATAGCTCTAAGTTAGAAGGTAATTAGTTGATTTTTGAAAGAAAAAGCAGAAGGAGAGATCTTTCCTAATAGAGACAACAGCATGAATAACTGATGAGTATAATAGCCTGGTTTGTGGGGGAAAGTATACACTTTTAAACATTCTTAGAGCTCCAAGGGAGAGAAGGGAACTAGTAAGAGACAAGGCTGGAGAGGCTGCCACAGGCCAGGCCAAATGTCCTACCTGACAGAGTGGCTCACTTTATTTGTTCACTGTTTATCTCTACACTGTAACGGAAGTTCCACAAAGGCAAAGGTCTTGTGTTTTTTTGTTTATTCTTGTCAGAATCAATGTAGATACTTTAAAACAACTGGGTGGAAGAATTATTGGTCATTTAAACCAATGTATGCAAGAAAAATATCAATAAAGACAATGGAAGTGAGTCTGAATAGTATTAAGCAAGGCAAGGAAGGGTATTTTAAAATGCAAAAGCGGGCAAGTAAGATATAACTTATGAATTATGTGCATCAAAATATATACCAGCAACATTCATACAGCAAAAAGTAAGACAGATAGTAGGAAAAATAAATGAAATACACCAATGGTGGAAATTGTAGTTCATTTCTTTTATTGCATATATAAAAATACTCAAGAATAACAAAAGATTCCATGCCAGCTCACCACACGAAAAGATAAGCAGGCTACATAATAAAAGACTTAGAAAAAAGAAAACCAATAAAACAAAATATAAAATAACTTGAGAGATTTAAAGCTAAACCCATCTATATTGACAAATGAAAATGGACTTAATTCATCTATTAAAAGAGTTACAGTTTGATTAAACTTTACAGTGAAACATATAATACCTAAAAGAGAGTGATACCTGAAAGGATGGTGTGTTGGTCATATTTAGAGAACATAAAGGTTGTAGCCTTTGTTAGGAAAGGTTAACAGTGAAGGACTACTAATAGTTAATTTTATTTGCAACCACTAAACACTGACACAAATTCTAGTTACTTTATTTTTTTAAATGTAATCTTTTGGGTTTTTTTAGGATTTATATAAACTTGAATTGAAAATTCTAGATAGACAGGCAAAGGAAGAAGAAAAGGCAGAAAAGCAAAGAAGATTGGCAAAATTAAAGGAAAAGGTACTTTGTACTGAGATTATTTTTGTCTTTAAAATTTAGTTTTTAATCGATAACAAAGAAACATAAAACTTTTACATATTAATAGGATACTACATGATATTTCAGTACATGTAAAAAGTATGTTTAAATCAGGTTAAGCACATCTATTCCTCAAGTGTTCATCATTTCTTTGTTACAAAAACATTAAGAAGTCTATTACAGCTTTTTGAAATACACAGAAGGTAAGTTTTAGTTACAGTTACCCTACTATTTCACAGCCACCAGAACTTCTCACTTCTAACTGTGACTTAGCCCCTGTCTTAACCACTTCCCTCTTTGCTGGCACACTTGCAGCAGAGGTTTGTTTTGGCTCAGTGTGTAGAGAGGTTCCAACCAATAGCCCTCTGGCTGCAAGGCAGGACAGCATGGCAAGGAGCATGGCTAAGGAGAAGCAGAGGTGAACCCTCTAGGCCACGGTGGCCCACCTCTTCAGACCAGACCCACCTCTTAGCATGCAAGCCAGTTATAACTCCCCATAATCCAGTTACCTTTCAGAAGTCCTGCTCAAAGGCTTTGAGGGGGAAGCTACATGGTATAATAGTAACCACTGATCAGCCAATCTTCATGTGTCACCTAGTTATCGTAATTCCTTAATCTGATACTGACATCAGGTGTATTCTCTCATTTCTACATCTACTTTAAATTTCATATTTATATGTTGGAAAGCATAACAGTCTAATTTAAGTGACGGTTGTTTGAATTTTACCATTTTATGTTAAGCACCCTTTTCTTTCACCCTGACTTCTCTCTCTCCCTATTCACCATTTCTTTCATTCTTTCTATGTGAATCTCTGTTGTATATGTGTGGTAGCTATGAGCATTGTTTCTCACAGGTAATACAACTAAAAATGTTGTAATTGTGGATAAGTCCAGTATTTACTGGTGGTTATATATCCTAAGTGTATTGTCTGGCTATTATACTTAGCTATATTAAATTTCTCTCATAGTAGAAAGAGAATAAAATAATAGAACTAGAAAAATAATCATTTATTAATAGATTGATGTAGTCCAAATTTTATTTTAGCTATGTGAGTATGATTAGAAGTTTATTGAACAGATTGACAGTTTTATTAGTGTTTATCTGATACCAAATGTGCTTTTAAGAACTGCTTTCTAATTGCAGGTTGAAAATAATGTTAGTAGAGATCCCTCTAGGCTTTATAAACCTACCAAAGGTTGGGAAGAACGGACCAAAAGCATAGGACCTACAGGCTCTAGGCCACTTGTACATATCCCACACAGGTAAAAAGAAGTTATAAGGGGGGGTATTCACTTTACAGAAACTTAATAATCACATGTTTATATTCTATGCAACTTGTGTATTTTATAGTAAAAGACTGAATAAGCAAAATAGATACATATGTATACATCCACACATTTAACAGTTAATATTCAATCAGATAGGTTTGAGTCTCCTACATGTTTATAATTGTTTTTCTCTTTTTCTCCTTAGGGCTATTCCAACCTGGAGACAAGGAATTTAGAGAAAAATATGATATAATGGAATTGCTATTCATTTGATGGGAGTATTAGCATATTCAGTAATACCAAGAGAGTGTGACTAACCATATTCTTTTAAATTTCACTAGCCTAGTAGGATTGATTATTGTGCTGTATGTAAATTGAGAGGTATTGTAAGTTTCATGCTGCATTATCATTAATGGTTCCTGTTTCTACTAAGAGGGTATTTAGGGTATATGTTGGCCTATTATCGATATAAAAGTTATTTATATAAATTTATGTTACAAACATTATCCATTTAAATACCTAAAGCATTTCAAAGATACTTTGTTTTTGTCATACCATAGCAAAATAAATTCTAGCAGTCATAGGCATTTTTAAACCAAAATTTTGTAACTTTTGTAACTTAGAAGTAAGGTAGCTTGAATAACAAAACTGTCTTTTTTTTAAGAGTTACAAAATAACTTAGTACTTTTTCTAAGTTTAACAAATTGGTAATTTGTCAATTGCTACATTTTTGTGTAATATTTTGTATTTGAAGCATGCTTGGTTTAAATAGAGAATATTTATTTTAAAAATATATCTCATATATCCTATTAATTTTATTATTGCTGTCATCTTTCTGGTTTCCTTCAGCTATTCTAAATTTCCTTTTAGTCTTCTGCATTTCATGCATTTATAACGTATTTGTTCTTTCATATCTTACTGGGTAATGCAGTTTTCTTAACTGATTTTTGATAGCATTTAAAGTATTTTAAAATTGATAGAAAAATATATTTGATCAAAAGAATTTTTAAATTTCCAAATTTTTGTACATGAAAACACAATTCAGCTTAATTAAGAATTTCATTTTTATAAAAGTCTGGGTCTTTAGTTCTTATAGGAAGGGTACTATACACATAAAAATATAGGGAATTTGTTGTAGTTTTATCTTAGATCTTTAATTGTAATTTGATACATATAGTCTAAATGACTCAGAAATTCACTGAAGCCAAATCTTTTCTAATTTAACAGTTAATATTCTGAGTATGTAATTCCAAACTTTGGAGACTGCATTTTAATTGTTCAATTATTGGTGCAGAATGAGAAAGTTGACTCAGAAGATCTTTAAATGGGAATACCCACTTCATTTATGGTATTTGTTCTCTATAACTTTTTTAAATGATCTGAAGCAGTTCAGAAATAAAATGTACAAGGGAATTTAACAATAGAACTGAACAACTGTAATTCAGAAAAGTAAATTTTTCTTGAATTGCTTTCTTACATGTTATTTTTGTTACATGTAGAGCCAGCTTTCAATTTCCTGCATCTAAGCTAGGCATTCTGGTTGTTGTGATTCCCACAGTTCACTTGAAGAGGATTTTTTTGGGTGAGGCATTAAACCCATAGTTTTAAGCATAATAATCACACCCCCAATGTACACTCTCCCACCCTTATATTCTTTTTTAATAAAGGTAAGTATGGAAATTTCTCTGAAAAAACTCAGTTTCTATCTGAATGTGAAATAAGGGATTTATTATAGGCATCCCTTATGTAAAGTGTATAGCACAAACATAATTGAAAATGTTTTTAGTAATGGACTTATAGAAGAAATGTGAAATAAACATTTCTTATACTGGTTTAATCAGTGCATTAATGAGAATTTAGAAAAACAAAACATCTGTAATTGCAACATAACATTTTCCAAACTATAATTACATATTTTAAATGGTACAGAGTATATTAATTACTATAGTATTACATAATATTACATTGTATTACACATTTTCCAATGTTTCTACATAATTCAAACATTGTCATTTAATGGTTAAATAATTTTCATTTATATAGCTGTTCCTTCATTTTTATACTTTCATGACTTGAGTGGCATTTTATGTGGGTGTTTGAATCTGGCATGCATATATGAGACAACTTATATGGTCAAAATCACTCATTTGAAAAAAAGGCTTTTACTTATTTAGGAATTATTTACCTCTTAGTGAGTCCAAAGTAAGTTTTCCCTCCAGCTTTGGATCAAATTGCTGACCCTTGAGCTGAAAAATCCGATGAAATATTTGGTTTCTCGAATTTAAGTAGTATGTTGATGAGAATTGTCAAATGTGTAGAGGGTCTGCATAGTTGATTTTAACAAGTGAGTGTAGTAAGATACAGTTTGAGTATCTTGAGGCACTTGAGAGAGTGTGTGTGTGTGTGTGTGTGTGAGAGAGAGAGAGAGAGAGAGAGAGAGAGAGAGAGAGAGAGATCTCTTAATGTAATAAGGAAAGCTCCTCCAGAATGGGCATGCCTGAAGAGCAAGAACTGTAACTCAGTTCACAGACTTCATTCTTTCCACAATGCTAGTCACATAGTGAGTTGGATGAGAACCAAATCAAATTCAGTGGTTAGGTTCAGTGTTGACCATATGGAAAAACTTGATTCGTTTCTTGTCCAGTTCTGTTTGTGACTAGAACCATGGAGAAAAATTGAGGTACCAGTTTTATTTGTAGGAAAGTACCAAGGTCAGCTCTTAGACAGTACAGGCTGTTTGTTAAGGAGTATTTATTAAAGAAATTCAGGAATGCCTCTGAGTAAGTCGTTGCTAGTACCAAAATCAAGGTGTTTTGGATTGTTGCATAGGTATACCAGCCACTCCATAGGGCACATTTTTTAAAAAAATTTCATCTAGGAAACAAAAGTATACTCACATTTCTATTAGCTCAGGTGATTTTAAAGAACCTAGTTTAAGCCTGATACTTGGGCTCCTCTTCCTCAAGAATGCCTCACAGACCTTAAAAGGGAATAGTATATGGCCAAGACAAATCTCCATTTTTGAAAAGAATCATAGTATTTCAGTTTTTACTACATCAGTAATTGGAGAATAAGTTCTTACTGTGTTGCTGTGAATCGGTGTGACACTCATGACTCATGGACTATAAGATTTGTAAAAAACGTTGCAAGTAGTCTCACACATGGATGAGCTTATATGTCTGTAAAGTTTGTATACTGCATATTACAGATGTTCCTCAACCCATGACAGGTTTACATCTCATTAAAAACTAAAGTGAAAATACTGTAAGTCAAAGATTCATTTTAATACACCTGGTCGATGCAACACAGAGAATTTAATCCCATAGACAGTAGTAAAGCTTAGCGGGTGCCCTGGCCCAGCATCAGGAGGGAGTAGCCTACTGTCCACTAATCTAGCAAAAGATCATAATTTAAAGTATGATTATAATTTAAATTAAACCTTTAAGTTGGGGATTGTCGATGCATATACTTTTAAATGATTCCTGGTAGGACTGGCAAAGTTTCAGAACTTTTGAGGTGTTGCAATAAACGTTATTATCTCCACAGTTTTAATTTGTAGGTTTAGTTCCCCTATGCCCTCAGTTTACAACGTTGCCCTTCAAAAATGAGTCTGTTAGCCATGTATACTGATCTATTCCTGTTTTCATTATCTACTATTACATTCTTTAAGGCCAGTATTTTCTCAAAACAAATTCAAAGCTCTTGTCTTGTAGTTACTCTCAAATCCAACGAGGACCAACATTCTAACCTAGGAATTTGTGGGCTGAGCTTCATAAAACCTGTGTTTCCAAATCACTGGAGTTAAGATAGAAAAGGTTGGTATCGTGCACTACCTACGCAAAAATAAGCAAGATGAGGTACCTAATGAGCTTTTCAATAGGCCGCTCAGTAATCAACCAGGTTGCTGCGAGCCCACCCCACTACCCCGCTCCTCCGAATGACTGGTGGGCGAGCAGTCACGCCCCTCGCCGACTGCTTCCGGGTAACGGCGGAAGTCCCTTCTGGAGCAGCATGGCGGCGACTGAGGACGAGCGGCAGGTCGGGAGCGGCGAGGGAGAGCGACTAGACTTCTTGCGGGACCGACACGTGCGGTTTTTCCAGCGTTGCCTTCAGGTCCTGCCAGAGCGTTACTCTTCGCTCGAGACCAGCAGGTAACTCGTGGCCAGAGTCAGCGGGGCCCCAGCTCCATGTGAAAGGCGGAGCGGGGCTGATGGGCTCACTGGGCGCTCGTAGCGACTGTACCGCAGCCCACTCCTCCTAAATCTACTCTCTGGTCCCCGGCGGTGACAGGCCTGCGGTCACCCGCGTTCCTCAGACCTAGGCGGCAGGGTTTGGAGAGCTGCACGTCGAAGGCTTTTAGATGGTGCACTTTCCGCCTTTTTCCACTTTCCTACCATTTTCCTGCCTACTCTAAGCTTCCTTCTTACTGCCCTAGCACCTGGGATACTTAGTGCAAAAGGAAAATAAGCATTTATAGTCGTGCTTTAAGTAGCCATTTCCGTGCTTCCCTGTCTTCCGTAGTTTTTTTTTTTTTTTTTTTTTTTCGGTACTGGGGATCAAACTCAGGACCCAGCGCTTGCTAGGCAGGCGCTTATTCCACTGAGCTATATCCCCAGCCCCTCTTCCGTGGTTATTAACACGTAATTGAAAACCAGTTGTGTAGGAGCGGCGAAGAGCCTGAGTAGATAATTTCCAGGAATTGTAAATCATGGTAAGCAAAAGAGATGAAGTGTTACGTGAAGCAGCCAGTTTTATCTTTGCAATACTTTGGTAAGGTTGGAGTTGGCTAAGGAATGTGTTCTGGTTGAAGCCAAAAACTGATTTTTTAAATAGGAATAAATGATTTTTAGTAGGAAAACATGGTTTATTTATACTTTTCCATTGACAATGGCTTTATAAAAATAATTATTTACTGTTCCATCTGAGTTTTTTCCTTTATATTAACTTATGAAAAGTGGTAGTTACTAGTTAATTCACGTGACTGTTATACCTTAGACTGTGAGCTTTGCCAGATAACAAGGTTTCTTAACGAAGGTGTAATTTGAGAGTTTTTGTGTGTGTGTGTGGTTATGATACTATTATTCTTACTGTGGTAATGAAAATTAGAATAGGCCTTTTTAAGTTGAGGAACATTATACTGACCATTTTCTAATACATTATTGTCAGTGATCTAGCTGTCCCGGAAGGGATGAGGCAATTAGTTTTTATTTTATAAAGCATTTATAATTAACCCAGTCTTTCTGTTCTCATGTCCCTCAATTTTTCCTTGTGTGTCATGTGTTGTACTGCAGTGGTTGCATGAACTGCTTCCTTACCTTATTTCCAATACTCAGGGTGATTGTGGAAGATCTTTAATGTGACAAATGCACATTCTTGGATTCCCCCCAGATCTACTGTTTTGGACTCTGCAGGGGTATGGGAGTCTGTATCATAACCCATATTCTTGCCAAGGATATAGCTCAGCAGCACAAGTGCCTACCGGGCAAACTCAAGGTCCTGTGTTTGATTCCTGGTACCAAACAAAAGTAGAAACTGAATAACCAGTATTCCGGAGTTTGAGACTGTTTGCTTGATGGAAATAAATAATAGCTTAGTACAACAGTGCTTCCTAACTCTAAGATACACACTAGTTGTCTGGGATCTTGTTAAAATGCAGGCTGAGCTGGGTATGGTGGTACATGCCTACAATCCCAGCCCTTTGGGAGGCTGAGGCAGGATGCTCACAAGTTTGAGCACAGCCCACACAAAATGTGATTTAGACACTACCTCAAAATTAAAAATACAAAAAAAAAAAGAAAGACCCAGTTCAATCCCCAGTAGAGACAGAGGCAGAGAAGTAAATTTTGAGGAACAAGTCCAGGTGTATCCAAGATACTGCAGTCCTAAGAGGTTGCTGGGAGGTGCTGGTGCAGATAGGCCAGGACCACACTTTGAATGTGCCCACATAGTGAACAGTGATGTGCGTGGAACCTTGTGAAAGCACCTAACTCATTCAGCTCAGCCTGAAAAGGGCACAAAGAACTCTCTTTGGAAGAAGGAGCCCCAGAATTAAACTTTATGAGAGAATGTGTTCCACTAGTTTTTTTATATACCAGTGATGGCAAACCTTTTAGAGACCAAGTGCCAAACTGCAACCAAGAACCTAGTTATATTTATTGCAAAGTGCCAACACTGCAGTTAAACCTGAATATTGAGGCTTTAGGTTAGGAGGGAAAAAAGGCAACTCTACATTAATATCTTATGTCTTAAATGAAAAACACAGTAACATGTGCCATAAGTTTGCCCTGGTCTATACGAGTGAAGGTAGATGAACGTGGAGCAGTTTTCTAATATTGATTCAGAATATAAAGTGGGTAGAATTGAGTCAGAAGAGATGTGGATGAGGTCATTAAAGGCTTTGTGTGCTTTGTCAAGAAATTTGAATTTGATATAATAATATAGAGTCATCAGAGAGAGGATCTTAATGGTTCATTGGGAATTTCAGAGTAATCATTGTGCTGTGTGAAACAGTACCAGAATCAGGGAGACCAGTTAGAAAGCTAATACAGCAGTTTGGGCAAAAACAGGGCTGTACAAGTAGAGATAGAAAAGAAGAGGAGTCTCAAGTTCTCGGAATTCAAACTACTATTGGTAGTAATAGTTCACCACCTGGTTTGGTGAACAAGAGGACAAAATTTAGAATAGGTTTAGAAAGGTAGATAGTTTCTCTAATTGTGTTTATTGGATAACCTGCTTAAGGGTTGAAAGCTATATACATGTGTGTGATGAAATTTCATTCTGTACTAGATGTTCAGTACATTTCTTCTTGAGTAGTTACGATAGTAGAAAAGCTATTTTGCATATTAAATAATTCTTAAAATGTGTGACTGTGCTTCAAAAATTTTTACCAGATGAGTCAGACACCAGAAACTATGAATAAATATTGCTTAAAAATCTGAGATTCATGCATTATTTCATTCACTCATTTCAAAGCATTTGTGTACATCTATTCAATATTTTAACTTATGATTAATTCTAATGTGTCATCTAAAGGCTCTTTCTGTATTGATACTGTTAGTAGTTTTATCGGTATTTTTTTCCCATCTTTTTAAAAAGTAATTTTCTTGGTGCATTTTAGATATAATAATATTTCACAGAATTTATACCTATACATATGTCTTGGTTCTTCCTTTTTCCCTTTTCCCTCACCTCCCTCCAAGTCTTCTTCACCTCTTCATTTACATTTGTTTATGGTTTTTTTCCCTTCTATATTTTTTCCTTTTCTCTTCTTCCTTTCCCCCTGCTCCCCTCCCTAAATTCCTTTTCCATTTGAATATTTTCTTCCTATTTGATACTGTTATGTATTTGGTCCTTATTTACTCTTTCAGTTCTCATACCAGAGAAGCCACGTGATATTTGAACATGTGTGTCTGATTTTTTTTTTTTAACTTAAGAGTATGGTTTCAAGGTGTATACATTTACCTCAAAAGGTCTGAAGCTTATCCTTCTTTATGGCAGAGTAGTACTCCATTGCATGAAAAAAACACACCCATTCATCAGTTGATGGGCATTATGCCACTATAAACATGGGTGAATATATATTGCTGTGGTATGATGCTTTTACTTTTTTCAGAAAGATACCAAGAAGAAAAATAGCTGGGTCAAATGGAACCTCCAGTTTTGTTTTTTTTTTGAGGAATATCCACACTAATTCTCACAGTGGTTGTACCAGTCTACACCCCCACCAGCAGTACAGAAGGGTTCCTTTTTCCCAACAGCCTGTCAGCTTTGTTATTGATTGATTGCTTGATAATTGCCATTCTTTCTTGAGATGGAATCTGTGTTGTTTTAATTTGCGTATCTTGAATGACCAGTGATAATGAACATTTTTTTCATATATTTGGCATTTCTACATCTTCTTTTGAGAAGTGTCTTATTATAGACACCTTTTTCTTTGGATTTGGTCTTTAAATTTAGGGGATCTGACTTTTTTGTATGGGTTCTTCATGTATATACTAGATATTAGTCCTTTGTATAAGGAACAGCTGGCAAAATATTTTCCTACTTGGTGATTTGTTTCTTTACTCTGTTGATGTTTTTTTGGTTTTTGTTTGTTTTTTTGTTTTTTTGTGGTGCAAAAACTTTTTAATAAGGTGAGATCCCAGTTTATTCTTTCTAATATTTTCTATGCAATAGGGGTTCTGTTCATAAACTCTTTGCCTATACCTGTGTCTTCAAGAGTTCTGCTTGTTCTATTTTCCAGCAGATTTAGTGTTTCTGTTTTAATATTTAGACCTGGGCTTTTCTCTGCCAGTAAGTTTTTATTTACATCTTTAATTTCATTGATACTGGTTTATTTAGAATATTCATGTCTTCTCAATTTAGCCTTGGTAATTCATTTGTGTGTAGGACTCTATCCCATTTCTTCTGTTTTCCATCTTATTACAATACAGACTCTCAAAGTAGGTATTGATGATCTGGATTTCTGCAACATTTATTGTGAGTTCACCTTTTTCATTCCTAATTGCGTGGATTTAAATCTTTCCCTTTTTTATATGAGGTTGACTAAAGGTTTATCAGTTTTATTTAATCTGTCAAAGAACCAACTCTTCAATTCATTGATTGTTTTGTTTTCTTAGTCTGCATTGCATTCATTTCAGCTCTAATCCTTGTAATTTCCTCAATTGTATGAGCTTTGGGCTTGACTTGCTCATCTTTTTCTAGAAGGCCAGGGTTCAATATTAGGTTGTTTATATGAGCTTGCTCTGTCTTCGATATGGGATTTGCCACTAAATTTCCCTTGTAAAACTGCTTTCATTGTGTTCCATAAATTCTGGTATACTATATTGGCATTATCATTTAATTGTAGAAACTAATTTCTTATTTAACTTCATCTTTGGCCCAGTGGTTGTTCAAGAGATTATTATTCAGTTTCCATGTGTTTATGAAGTTTTTGTGGGGTTTTTTTTGCCATTGCTTTCCAATTTCATTGCAATGTAGTCTGATTATAAGCATGGGATAATTTCAGTTCTTCTGCATTTACTTAAGCATGTTCTTTGAGCTAGTATGTGGTCTATTTTAGAGAACTGTGTACAGTTGAGAAGAATGTGTATTCTGATGTTGTGGGGTGGAATACTCTGGGTTCCTTTTGCATGGAGTATTTTTTCATCCTTTGACTTTCAGTCCTTTTGACTGAAATGTATTTTTATACATTTTATTAAATCTTTTAAAGAACCAGCTCCTCAAATCTTTGAATCTTTGCATTGTTTTCTTAGTCTGCATTGCATTTTCTACTCTAACCTTAGTAATTTCATTCCTCAAATAAGCTTTTGATGACTTGCCGTTCTTTTTCTAGAAGATTGAAGTTCAACATTAGGTTATTTATTTGAGCTTGTTCTGTTTTCCTAATGTGGAAATATAACACTATAAATTTCCCTTGTAGAATTGCTTTTATTGTATCCCCTAAGTTGTGGTATGTTATATTGGCATTATCATTTAATTACAGAAACTGTCTAATTTCTTCTTTAATATTTTTCTGTGACCCATTGATTTTTCAGGAGGGTGTTGTTTAATTTCCACGCATTGTGAAGTTTTTTTGGCCATTGGTTTCTAATTTCATTACACTATACTCTGATAGTGTGTATGAGATAATTTCTTTCCTTTGCCTTTACTTGAGAATGTTCTATGGGCTAGTATGTGGTCTGTTTTGGGAACTTCCTGTGGACAGCTGAAAAGAATGTGTACTCGGATGTTGTGGGATAGAACACTATAGATATCTACTAAGTCCATTTGTTCACAGATTTGGTTCAGTTCTGATTATTTCTTTGTTGTTTTGTCTACTTGATCTATTTTTTACAGTGGGGTATTGAAGTCCCCCATTACAATTGTATTAGTGCTTATTTGATTTTTCATGTCCGTTAATATTTGTTTTGTATAGCTAGATGCACAGGTATTTAGTGCATGTATCTTTGTGGTGGTTGTCGCTTCCTCTTGGTTTGTAGTGACCTTTTTTGTCTCTATTGATTGGTCTTGGCTTGAAATCGAATTTGTGTGCAAGTCTGTTTTTTTCTGGATTGCTGTCACATGCAGTATTTTCCATCTTTGATTTCAGTGTGTGAATTTCTTTTTGAGTGAAATGTGTTTCTTGCATGCCGCATATTATTGGATCCTGTTTCTTGATCCATTCTGCCAGTCTGTTTCTTTTGACTGGTGAATTGAGGCCATTTTATTTATGGTAATAACTGGTATGTATTGCCTTATCCTTACATGTTATTTTCCTATTGTTGGTTCCTTTTCTTTCTTCTCTGTTAAATTACTTGCCTTGCCTGGTGGAGTCATTCAGTTGAGGTTGACGGAGTTAGAGTCTTCATTATCTCTTTCTAGAATGTCCTTCGGAACATTTTGAAGTTTTGGTTTGACTGTCATGAATCTCCTCATGTGTTGTTTGTCATGAAATTATCTTATTTCTCCATGCATTTGGATACATAGTTTTGTGGAATACATCAGTCTGGGTTAGAAGTTGTTTTCTTTTCAGTCTTGAAATAACTTCACTCCCAGTTCTCCTTAAGGGTTGAGAAGTTTGCTGTGATTCTGATGGCTTTCCTTTATAAGTGATTTCTTTTTCTCTACCAGCTTTTAATATTCTGTTCTTATGCCGAATTTCTGGAATTTTGACTATTGTATGCCTTGGGATCATTCTTTTTTTAATTATGGCTAGTTGGAGTTCTATATGCCTCACTTATTTGTATGTCAAATACTTTATCCATACTTGAGAAGTTTTCTGCCATTACTTCCATAAATGCTTTTATGTAGTTTGTACTGTCTCCTGCTTTTTTATCGACTGATCAATCTTCTTTGCATCATCTAGTAACTGTTGCATTGATTTTTTGTAATCTGTTGTTATTTATAAGAAATCTTTCTTTTCATCATCACTAACCACAGTCCTGTCATGTAGAACTGATATTCTGTCTTGGTTCTTTCTCCTGCCTACACTTTCAGTGGAATTTTTAATCTCCTGGATATCTGTTTCATTTCTTTCCCATATCGGACATTCCTGATTTCCATCATTTTCCTAAGCTCCTCTTTTGTTTTTTTATCTGTGTCTTCAGTTCACTAATCATGCCCTTGATTATGGTTATCACCTCTGAGTTATCTGGAAATTTATTTCTGATTTGACTTTCCTGGAGCCTCATTTATCTGCCTTGGTACTTCCACTCTTCTCTTTCAGAGTCCAGATGGGTGGCTTTCTAATTGTTCCTCCTCATTGCTCCCTGGGTTCGCCTTTGGTGAACTGGAAGTCTGGTGTTGCATCTTCTGTGTCTTCTCATTTTCTTTTTTTGTTTGTTTAATTCCTTTGACTTTAGTCTATGAATTTCTTTTAGAGTGAAATGTATTTCTTGCATGCAGTGTATTTAGAACCCTTATGAAATGACTAGTCAGAGACAGTCTTCTACATGTAGCTGTCTTTAGGCATTGAATCTGTTGCAGGATCCTACCTCTTCAATTTGTTGGGTGTGAGAAATTGTTGCCTATTTTGCCTAACCCCTGATTCTTTAACAGGGGGCTGTAGTATTGTTTATACAGGCAGTCTGTCTTGGCATACAAAGAACAACCGATTCAAACTGCTATATCACCTCAGGCAAAGTATTACAATCAGTAATATCAATATCATCAAACAGGCCCTAGAAAATGACAAATTGTGATAACTCTTAATTTGTATCTTTAACCTATGAACAGGGTTTGTAGTTACGTAACCAAATCTGAAACAAACCAGAAAACTGTGTATAGTAAGTATCCCCTCAATATGGAGATTTTGCCCTCAGTGGAGAAAAACAAAACAGGCCTAGGGAAAAAATTGAGAAATAGAAGAAGTGAAAGGGATTAGAAGCAAAGCTTGAACACGTAGGAAGATTATGCAAGCTTTAGGAACTGGTGAAGAAAACAGAATGGAAAGAAAGAAGAAACAGAAACCAGAACAGAACAAAACAACAGAATTTTGAAACAGTGTTGTCACTTGTATAAAAACAAGAACAATAAAAAGAAAATTAAAAAGCAAAGAAAGAAAGAACACATGTCTACATCAGGATGTGTCTCTGCTGGTACTGGTTGACAAAGGTGGCAGATAGAGCCCAGATCCATGTTGATTGATCCCAAGTTTGCAGTAGAATTATGTAATGGTGGGTAATCAAAGCATACTTGGGCTTTTAGTCCTACTGAAGTTCAGGCTGCTGCTTGTTTGATTGTGAGGATTGGACCTGAGTGTTTCAGTCTACAACACTGTAAGTGCCTCCTGCTGGCATGATCTTTGCCTGATGGAACTGGGTTCTTTGCCCTCCAGCCAGCTTGAACTCAACTGTACCTCACGCCAACACATGGGGCCACCAGGTGGAGCCAACCCACAGCTTCTCTGAGTTCTGATTTCCTTTGTCCCCCTTACAAAGTGGCTATCAACCAGTTGACCTCTCTTGGGGCGGGGGGGCATCTGAACCCAAATAACTCACCAGCCATTGCTGTCCACAGCATCTACTGCTCTATTCCACTGGGGCATTGCTTCATGGGGTCCTCTGTGGTCCCAATAGTTGCTGTGTCTCTTCAGATTCAAGCCACCCCCCCCACACACACACACTATGAGCAAGGGCTCAGGGAAAAAAGTGCCAATTTCCACCTTCCACTTCTATGTTGTGGACCATGTGTTTACTCTCCCTGCAGGCTCTAATTCTCACTTCAGATCCTTGCTGGGTTCCAGCGACGCACTTCTCTCTTCTTCTTCCTGTTGCTGTATTTCAGCAATTGAACTCCAGATATTGGATAGGTGTATTTATTTTTCTTATTAAGCTGCTTGTTTAGTACAATTTTAAAATCCTTAGTATGATTGAACCAGAGTCCTAACTGAGATCTAGGTAGGCGTGCACTCCATTGTTAAAGGCACTTACAGGTATCAGTAAAGGAACGGGTTGTACCAGAAAAGTATAAAACAAGTGATCCAAAATTTGGAAATCTAGTCCACTTACTTGAATAAATGCTCTAATATACTCCCAAATTATCAGTTGCTGCTCTAGCCTGATAATACACTACTTACTCATATCATATCCATATCACTAAATTCTTTTTCCATTACCCAGACTATTTTTGTCTTATTTTCCATCCTGTTACTAATCTTTTTTGTTTTTGTACCTTGCTTAACCCTAGAAAATTAGATCTTTTGACCTGACGTCTCACATTCCTGGCAGTTTCTATTTCCTATGGTCTCTGCTGCACCTTCAACTTCATTTCCACAGCTTCACATGTCTACTTCTCAAGCATGTTTCCTTGCTACCCAGGCCTTCCTTAAAATATGGGTGGAAACCTCTATGAGCCCACAACTCTTGCATTTTGCCTTCCCAAACAACCAGCATCAAATGGACAATGTGAAAGACTGCTGGCAGCATGTACAATAACTGGGTACCCATTGGCCCATGATTGCAGCAGCTTCTGAGGGCCTGGATGCCTAAGCACAGTGAAATGAAGCTGGAGAGCCACTTTCCTTAGTGGCCCTTTTCCAGCAACAGGCCCAGGGACTGTTTTCTCAAATGAAAGATTTATATTTGTACAGCTCTGAACCTACTCTGGGTGGGATCTTGCTGATTCTTGTGTTGCCCTCAAGGCATCAATCTTCTTCCAGTCCTTAGTTTTTTTGTTTGTTTGTTTTTTAATGGTGGTACTTGGTTTCCATTTAATGATGCTGATGTCTTCAGCAACCCACCTCCTTTGGCCCCAGCTTTACATATGGTTCTTTTCCAGCCAGAGTTTAAGTTTTTCAAATACGTCTGCTCTACTTTTTGCTCCCAGTTCTCATACATCTGACTAAAACCCAGCAGTACCCATACCATAGCACAAACATTGGACTGCCTTGTAATTTCCTCCACCAGATTAGTTAGTCCATAGGCCTTAAACTCAGCCTTTCACAAAGTCTCAGAACATGGGCAAAATATGTTTGCCAGACTATAAACTACGTAGCCTCAGGTTCACTTACAAACTAGCCCACATTCCCAACTGAAACCTCAGTGGGCTGGTCTTTACTGTCTGCATTCTTGTCAACGGTTCTGGTCTTCTGAGGTCCGGCCAGAACCATACATCAGGCTCTGTTTACAGCATTCTTGGGCTTTTCTAGCTTTCATCTCCAAACCTTTCTAAATTCTTCACTAAATAAACTGAAATTATTTATTACTATTGCTTCTAAGAATTTTACTAGACTGGAACATTATAGAGTACATCTCAATATAAAAGCAATTATTATAAGAAACTATTTTAAGTACAACTTCTAAGGTGATTTTTATTCAAAAATACAAGGTTTAGAATTTTGACTCAATGTGAAATCCTGAAGGGAGTGGGTGCCCCCTTACAGTTTGCCATATAGTTTGTTATTGGATCAAGAAGTGCTCCGATCTAAGAAAATGAAGTTGAATTCATTTGTGTTTCTTTTTCTAAGTATTCCTTATTTTCCAAAAGTCATTATAATTTTTTCCCAAGGAGGACAATTATTTGTAAACAAATTTGAATAAAAATAAATTGACTAACGTTCCTTAAGAATTAAGCATAACTGTTCTTGACAAGTCAGTGAAATTGATTCTGCCACAAAATGTATACATCAGAAAAAGAAAAAGAGTACAGAGATATCACGAGATTAATACATATTACATTGGGCCTCTACAATTATGAAAGGTGCTATAAGTGGTAGTCATTAGCTTCCAGACATTTATTAGTCCCCATTTTTTTATGAACTCATTTCCTAGCCTTTTGGTTTATTTGTTACTGATTAAATGCAAGGAGTTCTGTTTTTCAAATTATGGTGATTCCACATTGGCTTCTGTGAATTTGTGAGTGCTTCAGTTGAATAGGATTGGTTTCTTAGCCCCTAGATGTTCCTTAGGTTCACTGATTTTTTTTTTTGTTTTTAAGAAAACTTAAAAAATAACAACATAGACAAAAGCAAAACAACACAAACACAATAAAATGATACAGAGTTTTAAAACAAAATGATAGGAATTAACAATGGTTGTATCATATTGTTATCTTCAACATAGTTGCTCAGAAAGATTGATCAAACCATTAAAGAGAATAAAAAAATAATTAGAAATGATACAGAGCTTCACTAAATAAGATGGTAGGAATTTACCAATGGTTGTTATATTACGTATTGTTGTCTTCAAATTAGTTGTTCAGATTACCAGATAGAAGCATGCAATATTTTACTGATATTTTTATATTTGAAGAATTGTGGAGGTTGGCTTTGCCAAGAGGGAAGTTTAAGTTATTACAAAAGTGGAATGGATTTATTATTATTCTGAGCAAGAAGTTTAGTGGTTCAACATGTAAGGTGAATTTTACCTTTTTTTCTTTTAGGTTGACAATTGCATTTTTTGCACTCTCCGGCCTAGATATGTTGGATTCCTTAGATGTGGTGAACAAAGATGATATAATAGAATGGATTTACTCCCTGCAGGTTCTTCCCACAGAAGACAGTGAGTGAGTTTTTATCATTTTATTTTTAGTGTGACTGGTTATACTTGTCATAGCATGTGTTGCATTAACAGATGTTAGTATATACTTTTATACTGTTGCTATATTTTATGTTAACATATTTATGCTATTAACTGTATTTTCCTTGTAATGTGACACTCCCGTTCTGTTTAGATGCATCTTGAGTCTATTATAAGTCTCTACAGGACAATTTAGAGTTGTTTGGAATTAGAGAATCACAATTGTAGCACCATACTATGTTACATACTCCCACATTGATGACTACTTACTTGTTTTCGGTGTTTTTCTATGATTAGTTGCATAACTAATTCTTGTCTTTCATTCTCAACCATCTTTTTGTCTCTTAGTTGAAAAAAACTTTGCCATCAAAAAGTTTTGTTTCAATCTCATGTCATATTTAATTAACATTTTGATAGTTTCTTAAAGCTCTTATTCTAAAGGCATTTTATACTAAGTTAAAACTTAAAATTTTGGCGTTGGGGATCTAGCTCAGTGGCACAAGTGCCTGCCTGGCAAGTGCAAGGTTCTGAGTCTGATTCCCAGCACCAAAAAAAAAAAAAAAAACTTAAAAATTTTGATGAATTATATTTTCAAGTTACATAAATTATCTGATCAACTAAATATACATGTTTTACAAATTCTGTTAAGTACTCTATTAAAAGGTAAAATACCTAACATGAATACACATACTAGAGATTGTAAACTTAACGAGATCAAGCAGAGTTGGGGATGTAGCTCACTGGTAGAAAATATACTTAGCTTGTATGAGCCCCTAGGCCCTGGGTTTAATCCTCATCACCACCAAAAATTTTTTTAAAATCCTCCTAGGAAATCATACATTTTCTATTGTTACAATGTACTTGCCTTATAAGAGTCAGTACTTATAAATTAATAAATTGGAGAGATCTTGAATAAATCTTCATCCAATGAATTTTGGAGACTTAAGGTAAAAAATTTAAAAAGATGAAGGTTTTATATATTAACAGATGACTTTAGGTGACATTTGTGGCTTTCTAATTTGTTCCTAAAGCTTACAGTTTTTGTTTTTGTGTTGTTTTAAAATTATACAATTTTACAAATTCCTGTTAAGAAATGATTAAAGATTTCAAGCTAAATTAATAACTTTCCACCAGCTACATGAAGAAGCATATATGATAATTTGATCAGTAGTTTTAGATTCTAACATTGATGAGTAGGATGTATTGGATTTTTTTCTAAGGTATTTGCCTAAGCCTGGGAAAAGTTAAGATACAACCATTCATGTCTAGGAACTTAGAGCTGAGACCAGGTCATACTACCAGTCACTTACAGAATAGAAGTAGTTTAGGATTATCCCTTTTGGTCAGAATTGTTTTTAGTGGTTTTTTGTGAAAGTATGAGAGTTTTTTTTATACTTTACATGCTAGACAGACACAGTATAATTACAGGTTCTGCTTTTGTTTGGGAACTTTTTGCTAAAAATACATGCTGTGATCAAATAAAATACTGCAGTTTCTTAAATGTTTTTATAGATAGGCAATTCTGCACGCTAGCACACAGAAAAGTTTTTGTTGAAATACAGTGATCCCACCGGGCATGGTGGCACATGCCTATAATCCCAGCGCTTGGGAGGTTGAGGCAGGAGGATCGTTGTGAGTTTGAGACCAGCCTGAGCTACAAAGTGAGCTCAAGGCCAGCCTGGACTGTATAGCATGACCCTGTCTCAAAAAAAAAAAAGACAAAAAAAAATACAGTGATCCCTCACCTGTTGCAGAAGTTTCAGGCCAGAGACTCCTGCAATAGGTGAAAATTCATGAAGTAGCAGAGTTATATTTGTTTTACTATTTATATATATTTTAAGGCTTTATAGACCCTTCCCACACTCCTATAAACCTTTCCCACACTCTTATAAACACTTCGTATGCTCTCAAACACCTTCTACATTCTTAAACCTGTGTAATTTTAGCAACATGTAAAACCAATGAAGTGGACAAGGAGAGATTTTGAACATACAGGCACAGTGTGGGAGAGCAGACAGACTGCTGCTACAATCACTGAGCCAGTCAGCACCCAGGATACAGAACACAGAGCTGTGGTTGGTTGCCTTTCATTCCACTGGCCAATAGTATGATATGTACAGTCTCACATTGGCAAACTTGTGCCAATAGTAGTGACGTACTGCATTTCCATTGTGTACAGTTATGGTATTTATATGTTGATGAGATTCATACTTATTTTATTTTGATTTAATATTCTTTTAATATGTTTGAATTAACTTTTTACATTTTTAATGTTGTAACTTTTTAGGCAAAAATAACTAAATTGTAAATATTGTATAAATACCTATATGCTGAAGAATCTCACAACATAGTGAAAACTCCACAATACAGAATTAGATATTTTTTTTTAAAAAATCCACGATACAGTGAGGCCACACTAAGTGAACCGTGATATAGCAAGGGACGACTGTATATTTTAGAATTATTTTCATAAGATGTTACTGATGTTCCTTCTCCTGAAATAAAAAAAACCCTTTGTCTCTATAGAAAAGTGTAGACCATAAGATTTTGGTGAGAGAATACATACCAGAATATTATTTATTTGCCATACTTTCTCCTTGGCCGTTTTTCATATGTTCCTCTACTTTAAAGGACTATTTGGTAGCTCCATGATTGAGTTACTGTTTGGTCTGTTCTTCAATGTTTTTAACTTCACTCTATCATTTTATTAGTGAAATCAATTTTAATAATACTAATAGTCATATTCTTTTTAAAGCCTTTGTCTCATTATTTAATTTTCTGTTTGAGTGTTATTATCTATATCTATCAAGTTTCACATTACCCATAATTATTTGTTACCTATTACCTATTAGAATGACTAGAAATGAAAACCTTGGAAAATAAATATTGATAAGAACATAGCAAACTGGAACTCTTACATTGCTGAAATAGTTTTACAACTACTTTGGAAAACTACTTAGCAGCATCTACTAAATGTACATTCTAAATGGGTAGTTCTGCTCCTAGTACATTCTCAGCCGAAATGAAAACATGCGTTTACCAAAAGGAAACAGACTGGGATGATCATAGCTGTATTTTTTTCATGACAGCTCAAAAACAAGAACCATACAAAATCCACCATTGATGTAATGAATAAATAAGCAGCTTCTTCACACAGTAATGGGAATGAAAGACATCTGATTACATGCAGGTACTTGGATCAGTGTCACAGACATGTTTTGAGAAAAATATATATTCTGTTTACCTCTTTTACCTTCCTCCAAATAGAGGACACTACAAAAGTTGCTCCCTGCCTCATGGTCCAGCAATTTTGTTTTGTTTTCCTGTCATGCCCCATAGTGGCTGACTGGAACCTCTAATGACAACAAGGTTAGGGACCATAGCTGTAGTGATGAAGCTAACGAGTGGAAAAGCGTGACCTCTCCTGCCCTGCAATCAGTGTCATGAGAGAGAGAGACGTACATGTGGGATTATTTTCTGAAACGGTAGCAGTGGGAAAAAAAAAAACAGATGAATGAGGCTATAGAGAAAAATCAGAACTCAATCTTTCAGACTAAAAAAGAGATGACCAAAATGAAGGACTTGCTCAGTGAGTCTAGAGTAGACACATAAAAAAATAAAGGAACCTAGAAAAATTATGGAAACCATGAATGCCCAACATAGGAAAGAAATGGAATCCATGAAACATTCAAACAGATATCCAGTATATTAAAAATTCCACTGGGAGTATATGTAGGTGATTCAACCAAGGTGAGGTTGGAATATCAGATCTAGTAGACAGGATTGTGGTTAGTAATCAGGAAAAGAAAGATTTCTTAAATGTAGCAAGGGACCACATAAAGGGGCCACACAGCTGCAAAATGATACAAAGAGGATCAATATAAGATTGATTGGAGTCACTGAAAAAGACAGGAGACAGCAAAAAAACTATAGAAGTAATGGCAGAAAACTTCCCAATCGTGGAACAATAATTCAACATACAAATAAGTGAGTCTTATAGAACTCCATGAGCCATGAGCAAAATAAATCTACACCAACACACAATACTCAAGATTCCAGAAATTCAGCACAACAGAATATTAAAAGCTGTTAGAGAAAAGAAACAAGTCACCTGTAAAGCACAGCTGAATCAGAGCAGACTTACCAACATAAACCCTTAAGTCAGGAATGAAGTATTTCAAGTCCTGAATGAAAACAACTTCCACCCAAGATTGATGTAACCTGCAAAAATATCTTTCAAAATCAATGGAAAAATAAGATACTTCCACGACAGCAGCTGAAGAAATTCATGACCACCAGACCAGCTCTACAACATATTCTGAAGGATATTTTAGAAAGTAATAATAGAGACCACAGCTTCTTCTTCATACTTTTCCTTCTTTCCCACCCTTCTCTGCCTTCCTTTCTTTTGTCTTCCCCTCTCTCCCCCTTCCTTCCCTCCTTTCCTTCTTTTCTTTTCCTTTCTCTTCTTTCCTCTCTCACACTCCAAGATGGAACCCACTGCAAGCCACACCACTGAGCTCTCTGTCTCACCCTCAGCATTTTTGTCGGCCTCCTTTAGAAGAGGAGCCCACATGTGCACTTAGTTCTGTACGTATGAGCCTTCTGCATACCTGTGCCTGTCCTACATTCCTTACAGGCTTTTACGGAGTCAGAGAAAGGACTGCAGCACAATGGGGAGAAGATCCAGCAAGGCCTGGGGGCCTGTGCTCAGCGTGGCCAGCATCTCTCAGGAGAACTTAGCCTTACTGGAATTTGGATTCAGAAGTACCTGCTTCTGAGAATAAAATCCTCCTACGTGAAAGGAATGGTGTGGCCAGTGAACTGCTTGGAGATTCCTGTCATGCAGCTGATCCTAGAACTGAGTTTGTCAGTGTGTCCTCCCCAGAGAGCGTAGAGTATCAAACGAGGGATATTCCAGTTATGGAGTTATCCCTTTAATGATGAATGTGGCCTAGAGAACAGGGAATTCAAAAACTCTTCAGTGAAAACTAGCTTTGATGTACCCAGTAATTCCACACAGCTGTGCACCCTGAGCTACTCTTTAATAAGCACCCCAGTTGGTACACAAGTTGGTTCTCATGCAGGACTGCTGATGCCTGGTCTCTCATGGCCCTATGCTGATGGAGACTTTTTTAAGGGCAGAAATGGCCTTCAGATTGATTCATGTTCCACTACTGAAAACAACAGTGAAGAAGCTTTGCCTGCTCCAGTTTGTAATCTGAAATATAGAAACAGTGGTGTGGAAGAAAATTTAACAGATGAAAGTGATTTATTAGAGAATGAGAAGGCAAACGATACACTATCCAGCTATTTTAAGGTGGACCTGAATTTAAAGCCAGAAACAATAGACAGCATTGAGGAATCTTTCTCTGAGGAACCCAGTGAAGCATTTCTATATCCTGGTTTTTCTTCCCCCCTCCCTTTGATACTCTGGACTTGCACAAATTGACTCTCTCAAAATGTGAAAATTGGAAAGCAACAGTGGAACTTCCTAGACAGCTCTACCGAGCACTTGATAACTCGTTTACTGGAACTGGAAACCTACAACATATGACCATACAGAAGGAGAGGCCAAGACTACTGACATCCTGTGGTTTGGCAGTTTCTGAACAGCTGTCCTCCTCCAAAGCTATGTCAAAAGCAAGACAGGCAAACTTCCTGACTCTCAGTCTTCAGATGTCTTATGTAGATAAAAGTCGAGAAAAAGCAAAAACCAGTTCTGCTTCTGCCAAGCTTGAACAAAATACTTCAAAATGGAACTGGAGCAATGCCATACAAATGGACTCCTAGAACATCACTTCTAAAAAGTCCATCCACCACAAAACAACTGATCGCAACTTATGATATTATGACCCTCCAAAGCTCCATTTTAAACTCATGCCAAGAAGCCTCACCCAAGCCTAGTACCACCCAAACAAGTCAATCATTGGTTAAAACAGGCTCAAGATGATGTCTGCCATCAAGGTCTCTAATACCAGTTTCATCTGTAGCCTTGTCTTTTCCTGAAAATCAAGGAAGAAACTAAGACACCAAGGACCAGAAAGAAAGTCCACCAAAAAACCATACTACTGCAGAGACCATTCTATATTCAGGAACTAAACTATTTGTCACCTTCCTTTGTAGGTAAGGGTACATACTCATTCAATGACCAAAAAAAACTCTTTTATACATTTCGCTGTGTGCAAATCCCTTCTAAGGAGCCTAGCTAAAATGTGGATCATTCTGGGATACAGGAATTAAAAACAAAAATCACAGTCAGTCCATTGATTTGAATCACTGCTGCAATGTCTGTACAAGGGCTTCTACACTAACATATTTGATAATCTTTTGCACTTAGATTTTGAAGAGGTATTTTACCCAGTAAGCCAAAATATTCAGATTATTCTTTTGTTTTTTTCAGTATAACTCCATGTTAGTAAATGGTATAACTGGAAAAAAGTAATAAAGACCACAATTCCAAGAATACAAATAGAAGGAAGGCACCAGGCAATGCAGTCAATCAAACAAAGCAGAAAGAAAGGGAACTAATAACAGGAAAATAACATGTCAAGAATAAGTCAATAGTCAGTATGAGTTATAGCCAGTGTAAAATGGTCTCATTTTACCAATAATAAATGGACTGGCAGAATGGATCATGAAACAAGATTCAACAATATGGTGCACAGTAAAAACACATTTCACTCAAGAAGAAATCCATAGGATGGAAAATAATTCTCCATGTGACAGGACCCCCCAAAAAGCAAGGGCAGCTATTCTAGCTGTAGACAAAGTGAACTTCAAGCCGAGACTAACCAACTTTTTTTTTTTGTACTAGGAATCAAACTCAGGGCCTTGTGCTTGCCAGGCAGGTGGTTATGCTACTGAACTGTATCCCTGGCCCAAGCCAAGACTAATCAAAAGAGACAAAGAAGGTCACAACATACTTGTTAAGGGAAAACTCCAAGGGGAGGAGATAACAGGCATAAATATATATGCAACAAATACCTACACAATCAACTACATAAAACAAATATTAATGGAAAATGAAGAATCAAATAAGCATTAACAATTGTAATAGGGGACCTTAATACCCTGCTGTCACAGATAAATCAATTGGACAAAAAACAATGAAACATCAGAACTGAACAAAACCTATGAACAAATGGACTTATAGGTATCTACAGAGTGTTCCACCCCCACAACATCAGAATGCACAATTTTCTCAGCTGTGCATGACACGTTCTCCCAAAAAGGCTACATACTAGCTCATAGAACATGCTTAAGTAAAGGCACAGTAATTGAAATTATCCCATGCATATTATCAGGCCATAATGTAATGAAATTGGAAATCAGTGGCAAAAGAAACCACAAAAACTCCATAAACACATGGAAATTAAACAGTACCCTCCTGGACAATCAGTGTATCACAGATGAAAGTAAAGAAAAAATTAAACAGTATCTACAATTAAATGATAATACTGATACAATGTACCAAAACTTATGGGATGCAATGAAAGCAGTCCTACAAGGGAAATGTATAGCAGTGAACTCTAAAGAAAGCAGAATGAGCTAAAATGAATAGTATAATATTGATCCTCAAGTTATGTAAAAGAAGAGTAAGTCAAGTCTAATTTCCCTAATAAACATGCAAAATTTCTCAATTAAGAAACTGGCAAACAAAATGCAGCAAATCAGCAAAGAGAGTATGCACCATGACCAAGTAGGATTCATAGCAAGGATAAAGAGATGGTTCATCATACGCAAATCAGTAAATGTAATACACCGTATTAACAGAACCAAGGAAAAAAACCATGTGATCATCTTAATAGAAGAAGCTTTTGACGAAGTCCAACATCCATTCATGATAAAAACACTACAGCAAATTGAAATAGATGGTCTTTATTTCGATCTCATAAAAGCCACCTACGACAAACCAACAGCTAACATCATACTAAATGGTCAAAATGAAAGCTTTCTCTCTAAATCAGGAACAAGACAAGGATGTCCACTGTTACCACTATTTAACGTAATTCTGGAAATATTAACTAGAGCAATTAGGTAAGAGAAAGGGAATAAGATAGGAAAGGAAGAAGTTAAATTATCTTTATTTGCATATGACATGATAATAGTCTACATAGAAGACCCCAAAAACTCCACCAAAAAACTCATGGATTTAATAACCAGATTCAGTCCCATAGCTGGATACAAAGTCAGCAGTCAAAAATCAATAGCTTTCTTGTATACAAACAATAAACTCACTGAGAAATTAGGGAAACCACACCCTTCATGTTAGCATTCAAAAAATGAAATAGTTAGGAAGCAGTCTAATGAAGCAAGTTAGAGATCTTTCCATTGAAAACTATAGTACTGTGAAAATGGGAAGCTATCCCTTGTTCTTGGGTGGAAAGAACAAATATAGTGCACATGACCCTACTTCCAAAAGTGTTACACAAATTTAATGCAATCGTGATCAAAATACCAATAGCATACCTCACAAAATTAGAGAAAACAGTCCTAAAAGTCATTTGGAACCAGAGGAGACCTAGAATAGCAGAAACAATTCTGAGCAACATAGCCAAAGCAGGAGCCGTCACAACCCTTGACTTGATGTTATGTTACAAAGCTGCTGTGATAAAAACAGCATGGTATTGGGGGGCGGAACAGACCTAAGGATCAATGGAAAAGACTAAAAGATGCACAAACAACTCCAAGTACACTCAGCTACATTTTCTTTGACAAAGGTTCCAAACACCTGGAAGTAAGCTTCTTTAATAAATGGTTCTGGAAAAATTGGCTTTCCCTATGCTGAGAATATAACTAGACCTATGCCTCTCTCCTTGCACTAAACTAAAATAAAGATGGATCAAAGATGTAAATATTAAAATAGAAGCAATAAATCTACTAGAAGTAGAATAGGTAGAAGTCTTGAAGACATTGGTGTAGGTAAAGACTTTATGAACAAAATCCCTGTCACACAGGAAATATCACAATCAATAACTGGGATCTCATGGTATTAGAAAGCTTTTCACAACCAAAGAAATCATTAACAGAGTTAAGAGGCAAATCTTTGGCAGCTGTTCCTCAGACAAAACTAATATGTGAAATATATAAAAAACTAAAAAAAAAAAAAATCAGACTCCCCAAATGTAAAGACCCCATTCAAAAATGGGCATCTGAAATGAATAAACATTTCTCAGTAAAAGAAGTACAAACAGCAAATAGATAGGTGAAAAAATATTCAACATCACTGGTTATTTGAGATATACAAATGAAAATAATGCTGAAATTCCATGTCCGGGAAGAGTGTCTGTTATTTAAGATTTTAATAATAAATGCTGATAGGGATGTGAGGGCTGTTTGTGGGAGTGTAGACTGGTGCAACCCCTGTGGAAAGTAGTGTGCAGATACCTCAAAATGCTAAAACTGGAAGTTCCATTTTGACCCAGCTATTCTCCTTCTTGGTATTTCCAAAAATAATTAAAAACATCATACTACAGTGATATATGCTCCCACATATTTATTGTGGCACAGTTTGTAATAGCTGAATCTTAGAAATACCCCAGATACCCCTCACCTGATGAACGGATAAAGAAGATGTGGGGTTTTTTCCACACCATAGAGTATTACTCAGCCATAATGACGGATAAATTTGAGACATTTCTAGATAAATGGAAGCACCTTGAGACTACTCTTATATGAGTACTACTTATAAAAGACTACTCTTTATATGAAATAAATGAAACATACATGTGTGAATACTGCACTGTTTCTCTGGTATGTATGAGGAACCAAAATGTACGTAAGGGAACTAAAATATTTATCGGATATTGTGAAATAGGGAGAAAATGCTCAAATGGATCGGTGAAATAGGGTGTGGGTACGGGGAGAGGAAGAAACGGAGGAGGAAAAATGTAGGAAGAATGAAAACAAGGGCTTTGTAGATGGGGAGGCAAGGAAGATTGAATAGAACTGGGGGGAATAAGGAGAAAAAGATCTGTTTGTACAGGTACAAATTTCCCATGGAAAATAGGATCATTATGTATATCTAAAATGTACTAATGAATCAGAGACTTCCTAAAAGTTAATTAGTGATAGACTTGGGCAAAATTGTCACTGTGTATAATGAACAAAATATTAATGTGCAGACTATAAGTTCTTAAAAAAGAGGAAAAAGCTTATCACTCTAGAAAAATTTTTTAAAAATGTATAAACAGATAGTTTTGAAAAGTAGAGATGGCCACTATATGAAAAAAAAATTTTGCTAGAAATTGGGATAGTGCAAGTGAAATGATGTTACATTATTTTTTACTATAGAGAGCCCTTCCCAGTCTTCATCATGGCCCAGGAAGTTAAGTAATCCCATGAAAAGTTACTGGAATTCTAACAAGTTAATTCCAATCTACCACTTCAGTGCAACCCATGGCGAGAATAAAGATTCTAAGGCATATTTGTAGTTATGAGGAACCAAGGGGTCCTAAGTCCAGCCGCAACGATGATTATCTGGAACAAAAGCCTCAATGCAAGGCTGAACCCAGGTTTTATTCATTCATGAAGAAGGGAGTAGCTTGAAGATGAGTGACTGTGAGAACCCTGGGAAGTATGTGAGTATCATGAGCTGGGCTAGGTAGGAGGCCTGAAATCATCTCTGCCATGGCAGAGAGAAGGATATGCAGAAAGAGTAATCTGCATAATACAACTGAGATAGTATCTAATGTTTTGACGTTTCAGGGCTTCAGCTCTGATGTGTAATGTTTGAAGCCCCAGGAAGTCATAGCCTCTATCCCAAGGCTTGATCCAAGCCAATAAGGAGGAGCATTCGCTCACACATCCCACCTGTTATGGTTAATACATTGTGCCAACTTGGGCAGTCTGAAGGCTTGGCTAAGTGACTCAGGAGTTCTACATCCTGGGGCGCAAAGCACACGCCCTTCCTGCTCTAGGATGTTGTTCATCGGATCAACAAAGTTTAGAAGATTAAATGAGTGACTGAGCAGGGGGCCAGAGTCCTTACTTTGTATACATCCTGAACCTGTGCAAGAGGAGGGCATGAGGGCATGGAGGTTATGTGAGTGCTACACATCCCTTGGGTGGGGGCAGCCTGTTTACAATGTAAGGGAGGAAAAGAGACTTGTAGCTCCCTCCTTTGCTCTTGTTTCTTTGCTACCTTTTGTCGTCTGCCATGTGCCACTCTGCCTCGGAGCCAGCCAAGTATGGACTGAAACCTCCACAAACTGTAAGCTAAATAAACCTTTCCTTCCTTCATTTTGGTGTAAGCTAAATAAACCTTTTCCTTCCTTCATTTTGGGCGTTGGGTATTTTGTCTCACCAAGAGAAAATAACCGAGATACCACCTCATCCCCGGAAGGGTGAGAGAAACACGCCTGTCATCTCTAAAGACTATCATCTGCATCTTGGCTAGACCAATTTCCACTGCTTAAAGCCAGCTGAAGGGAAAAGGAAAAGTCCCAGCCAGCTCTGTAGATATCAATATATGGAAATAGGATCAGGCTCAGCCAAAGTGGAGACAATTGCTACTCTTTCAAGGAGAGTTGCCTAGGTGGTCCTCCACATTTACTTACTAACACAATGATTTAGCCAAATATTTTAAAAGTTGGCAAGACTATGAGGGAACACTTTAATGTTGTATTAGTGCAAGTGCAAATTGTTATAGCCTTTTGAAGTGCAAACAGTATTTTTTTTTTACTCTTTCTGGTATATTCTCATGTATACAATTATGGGTTGAATAGTGGCCCCAGAACAGTATGTCCACCCAGGAGCTCATCTGACCTTATTTGGAATAGAAGTCCTCGTAGATGTGAAAGCAAAGATCTTAAGATGAGAGTAATATGTGTGTAAGAGAAAGTGCAGAGAGACTTGCAATGTTAGTGGAGAAAGCTCTGGTAAGACAGGGAAGAGTCACAGTGGTGCGTGAATGAGATAAGGAATGCTGACAGCAGAAGACATAAAACATGTTCTGTCGTCTCCAGAACAAAGCAGTGCTGCTGACACTTCGATTTTGAACTTCTATGCTCCAGACAAGGAAAGATTTTTATTGTTTTAAATCACCAAATATGTGGTAAAATTACTACAAGAAACTTTTACAGCAGGCATCCCCGAACGCTGGGAGTTAGGAACAACCTAGTCAGCAGGGGTAAGCAGTGGGTACAGAGCAGAGCTTCCGAGGTATTTCCAGCCCTCCCCATCACTTGAGTTATCACCTGGACTCTGCCTTCTTCAGATCAGCAGTGGCGTTAGGCTCTCACAGGAGCGGGAGCTCTAGTGTGAACTGAGCATACAAGGGATCCAGGTTGCATGTTCTGTAAGAGAATTTCAGGCCTGATGACCTGAAGTGGGGCTGGGGTGATAATGCTTCATTGGTAAGCAGCTACAGATACAGGTTAACATTAGCAGAGAGAATTGACTGCATAATAAATCAGTTTCTTGCAGATCCATATCAAAACTCCTATCAGTGAGTGGCGAGTGACAAGCTGCATCTGGTGGCAGGCTTCATAGTGGCAAGCGAGTTGATGTTCAGTACTCCGCTGTACCGCTACGTCTGGTAGCAGGCTATAAGTTAGAATTGAATGCTTATTTTAGGCCACATGTTGCCCACCTATTATTTTATTTATCACTTCCATCCGTACCTTTTCCCATGCCATGCATATGTCTCAGTTACAAGTTTTGGAGAGCACATAATTAACCCAGCCAACATGAATAAAACGAGCATCCCTGGGAGAGCTTCTTGGGAAAGGGGAAAGAGCCAAGGATGGGCCTGCAGGACTCTTAAGACTAACAGCAAAAAGAAATCTGCGTTTCACAGAAAATATCAGGAGTCCTACTTGAATTACCGGCTCTTTGCAGCAGGTGACTCACATTCTTTCTCCAAGCCCACATGTGTAATATGTAAAACTGCTTCATCACATGGTGACTCCGCACCCTGTATTAAAGGACAAGCCTTTTGAGTTTTTCAAAAGAAAAACACTTGAACATGAAGAACACAGGTAATATCGAAGGCCAACATTTCATCAAATGAGTCTGTACTGAAAGCATCATTTGTAGAGCCTAACCGCATTGCCAAAGCAAAGGAGTCCTTCACCATTGGCAGACGGTTGAACCTGCCTGCCATTGAGGGTTGTCAGGAACTTCTAGGAGTGGCTGCAGTTCACAAGGTGTCACATGTTCCTCTCGTGGCTAACAAAGGAAATAGCAGAGGATATTAAGGCACAGTTGTTAGGTAATGTTAATGAGTCACCATGGAACGCAGTCCAGGTTGACAAGGCTACTGATTTAACAAGGCAGTAATGCTTGATTTTGTGGAATGTGTTTTTCAGGAGGTTGTTCATGAGTATATATGTGTATTTTTGTTGTCAACTAGTGCCACAGAACTATGGAGAAATTATCTTCTATGAGTCCAGTCCCTGGTGCCAAAAAAATTGGGAACTGCTGCACCAGCAGAATATTTGTGTGATGTTTTGTTAAAGTACCAAATTAGGAGCAAAATAAATGTTTATCAAAAGTAAAACAGTTCCTGTGATCTAGCAGAGAATACTTTACAATATTAAAGTAGTTGAAGTAGTCCTACTTATGTACTGATAGGAAAATCTGTCCATTGTATAAGGTTAAATGTTGAAATAGGAACATATGCAGAGAATTGGGTGTTGTGGTGCACACCTCTTATCCCACCTACTTGTCAGGCAGGATTGGACCTAGGAATTCAAGGCGAGCCTGGATAGCATAAGACTCTTACCTCATAGATAGATAGGACTCTCATTTCATTCATAGATAGATAGACAGACACACAGACACACAGATGCTTTAATAGGCAATGACTATACTGTAAATGTATAGGAAGACTCTGAAAGGCTACATAGAAAATCTTTGTGGAAGATGAGAGCAGAGATAGCAGGAAAAGATGTTTTTAAGTTTTATAGATACTTATTTGAATGTGTATGATAAATGTTTCTGTATTTTTTTAAATTAGAAAAAGCCTTAGCTTGCCCTCCCTTTATAATACAACAAATATAAATAATAAAAGCTAAAATTAAGGTTGTAGGGTTATATATAAATATTATTTTGCTAATGGCAGACATAATTAATAATATTTTCTCACTTTCAAACCACTGCTGAATAAATCATGAGATTTATTCTTTACCTTACCTTAAAAAAGCAAGGTGATTAAGAGACTTCTGAGGTCTCACACAGATGTTAAAGAAAGAGTTGGAATGAAGTGCCAGGATCTGCTTCCAAGTCCCAGTGCTACTTTACTATGTAAGTGTATAGGTCCCTAGGGTAGGTTATCATGTATGGCACTTAGGGACATGGGGAATATTTAATCAAAGTTAACCCTGGCCTCCAATTAACCCTAGGATTGTAGTAAGTGCGCTGTTAGATCATTGGAGCGCTGGGCCGTTTTACAGATCAGGCTGGGAACTATGTGTTCCCTTCTCTAATCACTAGTGAAGAGTACTATAGTCCCATCATTTCACACATAAAACATTAAGGTCAAGAGGTATTAATAATTGTCCACAGTGATACAGCTAGTTAATTTTAGAGCTAAAACTGGAATGAAGTTTTGTTTTCTAGTCCTTTGATATTTTTATTAGGTAATACTGATTCGATACAACAGATGTGTTTTCTCTGAGATACAGATTTTGTGACGGTAACACTGAACTTCTTAAGATTTTTTTTTTTTTGTACGAGGAATCCAACTCAGGACCTTGTGCTTGCCAGGTAGGCGCTTATGCCACTGAGCTATATTCCCGGCAAGTTCTTATGATGTGAAAGGAAAGTAAATCTGATATATATTCCTGCATAAATTTCATAAAATATTAGGATTAGGCAATTAAAAATATAAGAAGATTGAATATTAAAAATGAATGGTTTTAATTTTTATGTATTTTTCAGATTGCTGCATTTTTAAACAGTAGGCTTAAATGTAAGTATGGTTTCATGTGATGGCTTAGGTATACTGCACATTTTTAAAAAATTAGTCTTTGAGTTTTTGAAACATAGATCACAAAATTTTTGCAAAAACATTGCCACAGTGTTTATGGCTCCACCCATCCTTAATCATTTCTGGTGGGACTTTGCAGATGCAATTCTAAGTTCCCAATTTGTTGTTTTGTGGGTGGAAACACATTTAAAATCTCTAATCTCTATGACTGAAAGTATTCCATTTGCCCTTTTGTAATTGGCCTGCCTAATTTTAAAAGTAATCTTTGAAATTAAAAAACAAAAGGCAGAGGAATCCAGTTGTCACCTGTTTGTGCCTGTGGACACCACTGAGGAAGCACCCTTAGTCTCCTACCCTGTGCTGCTGCGTCTGTGTCAGTGTCCTGTAGCGCCCGCACAGTTGCAGAAGCTCTGTGGAGGGGTGAGCTTTGAAAAAAGAGCTGATGCGCATCCAAGGAGTCAGTCAAGCAACAGGGAACACTCTGGGGCCTGCTTGGAGCAGATGGACATAGCTCTGAGTGCATGACTACACTTGGTGACCAGAAGGGTTGTAGAACCAAAGAAGACTTTTTCAGGAGAAGATTCTTTGATGGGGCATTAAAGAAGACACTGAGGAAAATAACCTATGAGGTTATTTTGAACAGTCTAGGAAAGTGGATGTGATTGACATCATGACTGACAGGCAGTGGAATGAAGAGGGCCTTTGCTTTTATGCCCTTTGACTCCATGGGTAAGATTGTTGTCCAGAAATAGCATACTGTGAGTGGGCACAACTATGAAGAAAGGAAAGCCCTGTAAAAGGAAGAGGTGGCTAGTGCTTTGCCAGCCAGAAGAAAGTGATTCCGGTAACTTTGGCAGCTACTGACGGGGTTTTGGTGGCAGTGACAGTTTTGGTCATGGAAGAGGTTGTGGTCGCTCTGGTGGCTTCCATGGTGGTGATGGACATGGAGGCAGTGGAAATGGCTAGAGTGAGTGTGGTAATAGTAGAAGCAGTTTTGGAGATAGCGGGAGCTATGATAATTTTGACAGTTACAACAGTCAATCCTCAGATTTTGGACCAGTGAAGGGAGGAAGCTCTATGGTAGTGGAGGCCAGCACTTTGCCAAACCATGAAACCAAGGTGGCTATGGTGGTTCCAGCAGCAGCAGCAGCAGGTGGGACAGTAGCAGGTTTTAATTACTACCAGGAAATGGAGCTCAGCAGGAGAGAAGGCCCGAGAAGTGACAGAAATGACAAGAAAGCTACAGGCAACAGCAGACTTGTGAATTGGCCAAGCACAGTAACGGCAGGACCTGGGTGCTACAGAGAAGACATGTTTTCGGCTGTACTAGTGTGTGAGCAAAACCCTAAGGAACTGTATCTGTGACTAACTGCAAAACGCGTTGCTTACTTCCTGTTCTGTGGCAAGTGTAAAGCATGCCAACAAAGGCTTTTAATACGGACTTTCTTTTTCCACCCTTATGTTGATTGGGGAATGTAACAGTAAGACATGATGCTCAATAAATGTGTCTTTTTAGAAAAGAAGATAGATACATGAAAAACATAGCTATAGAATTTTTAACTACCTTTATGGGTCTTAACAACCTTGAACAAGGAGTTGAATAAAGCTCATGTTTCCTGAGACCTGTGAAGAAAATTTATAGAATATAAATGTCCATTTTAAAATAAAATCACCCCATACCTCACTTGAATTCTGCTTGCTTAATGCAGAACCTAACTTTTAAAATGGAAGTTTTAAAGTTACGAACATGATCAGATCAGGTTTTGAATTATATTTAAGCAGTACAACTACCATTAATAGTGTAGTGATACTTTAGCCCAAGAGTTGTCTTTTATTAGAAGAACCTGAATATAATTTTGTATTTATTTTTAGTTTCTTATTCATAATACATTTATCCTTTTGAATAGAGGAAATAAATTGTTATGAAAAGTAACTCCCTTGATTTAAATCTTTTGAAACTTTTGAAACTTACTTTGTAAGTTTATAACCATTTTTTAAAGAATATTTGATTGTCTTCTCACAGTCCTTGAAATGTAGTTATTATGAGCTTAATGTAAGATATAACCCAATCATCAGACAAGAGTCAGCTTCATAATTGTCTTAATATGCAGACAAGATAGCTAATCATATTCTCATGATACACCTCTCTATGTGCTTATACGTAAACTGATACACAGAGTACAGCTTTGCAGAAATTCTCATTTTTGCTGCTTCTCCCATCTGCACAATTTCATTTTTCTTAAATAACTTGAGTTTTTATGATATATTGCCGTCTAAACTACTCCACAGGACAAAGTAGTTTGCCTTTATGGCTGTAGAAAAGTAGAGAATGCATCCATCAACTCAGTGGTTGTTGATTGTTTTTCTTTTTAAAATATGATTGTCCAGGTTGTGCAGGGTTTCTGTGCAGGCCTCTGAAGGGACACAGATGTGTGTATGCCTTTTTAAAATTCTAGACAAACCATATGCAAGGACCTTTTAGTGTTTTGCTTCTGACGAGTTGAAACACTAGGTGGTGCTATTTAATAACCTCCGAAGGAGTTTAAACTACCTGGCGGAGCATGCAACATGTATCCAGTTTAAATTAGAGTGAATGGCATTTATACTTAAATATCATGAAAATAATAAACTAAAATTATAAAGGAAAGTGCAATAGCAAGCAAATCATGACAGGAACCAGAAAGGAATGCTTAACAAATTTATGAGTGGTAAAAATATTACTTCTTAATGAACATCTTTTTTTTTTTTTGTACCAGAAATCAAACTCACGACCTCAGGCTTGCCAGGCGAGCTCTTATGCTGCTGAGCTATGTCCTCAGCCTTGAACATCATTTTTTAGAGCATTAGAATTTAAGTGTGTGACTGATAATTCAGTTTGAGTAAACATTTTTTCGTGCCTACTCTGGGCTTTAATGTTAGTCAACTTCTCCTTTACAAAATATTAGCATCTCTTTTTGTTGCTTTTGTTGTTTAGAATGAAATAAACTATTTCCTTTATTGAGCTTCATAGTCCACTGGCAATTCAGAAGCAAAGAAGAAATATTACATTGTCTTTTTCTGTATACTGTCTCTGGTGTTTAAGATTATAAATGCTTTCTCCATGGTGACAGTATGCATTCTGCTTTTTAAAAGGAAGACTTTTTTTAAAGAAACTTTCCTTAGTAAATTAGAACAAAAATTGTTAATCCTAGTTTCACTTTTGATTAAAATCTAATTGATTTTAAGTGATTACTGTTATTAAGCCTAAGGCTAAAGTACAATCTGACAATCTGAACCTAGCCTTTAACCCTTACAGGAGTTCTGGAAGATACTGCTTGTGATACATTCCTGTTCTTAGTGCAACAGTGTGAGAAAACTGTCTCGGGAGGTTGTTGCTCACCCATAGGGCAGTATTAGGAAGAGTAAGGTCCCGAGTCTCCTGCCCTTACATGTGTGGTGGTGGTGGTGGTGATTTGTGGTTGGTACTGGGGACTGAACTCAGAGCCTTTACACTGAGTTACATCCAGAACCCTGTTGTATCTTGAGACAAGGTCTCGGGGAGTTGCTAAGTGTCCCAGGCTGGGCTCAAATTCACAGTCCTCCTGCCTTGATTTCTTACAATGCTGGTATTAGAGACATGCACTATTTGTATGGTATTTTGATATCAATATTTCTGCTGCTTTTCACAAATTATTAAATTAACCAACCTAATATTCAGAAATAAGCAAATAAAAAAATGAGCAAACAAATGCCATTATTTATTTACCTGTAAAGAAATTTTTCTCAAAACAGGTTTTCTTCTGCGCCTTTACACCTGACAATTGTCAAATGGTAGAATTAGAGCTTTTTTTCCCATCGAATATCATATCTACTTAAATACTGTGAAAGTAGAAATGAGGTCATTTTTTGTTTTGTTTTTACCAGTACTGGGGACTGAGCCCAGGGCCTTATACATGCCAGACAAGCGCTCTACCAGTGAGCTGCATTCCTAGCCCTTTCTTTTTTATTTTATTTTGAGACAAGGATTCTTCACTAAGTGTCCCAGGCTGGCCTTGAACTTGATACCCTTCTACCTTAGACTTGCTAATAGCTGGATTAGAAATGTGTGCTTACCAGTTTAAAATTTTTTAACAAAGGTAAAAGCACCATGTTCGCTAAAATCATTGTCATTAGTAGTATTTCTTTTAAATAAAATTTTTGCCAATATGGAGATAAATGGTGGAGAGTTTTGAATTAAGGATTCCTATATGATTGAGAGACTGTATAAGCTACTGTTTTAAATATTCTAAGAGAGAAAAAGCTGAATGAAGTACAATACTCAATTTGAAGAAACAGGAGAGTGAAAAAGAGTTATAAATTAGTCGTGTGCCGTTTTGAAAGAAATGAAAGTTTCCTCACATCAAAGCCTATTTTTAAACAAACTTGATTTTTTATTAGCAGTGTATTGTATTCTACTGATATGTTCTTTCTGTCTGTATCTATCATGCTGATTTTCTAATAGCTACAAAACCATAATTATATGGGTGTTGTTTTTTAAGTTTGCAATGTATTCATATCATGAAAAATGAAAATTTCCAGATAGGAAAAAAATGTGAATAAGTACATTTTGCATGAGTGGAGAATAAGGGCTAACTTCTAGTACTCTGTGTAGTTCAAAGCCAAGAATTTAGAACAAAGGTCTGTCTAATACTGAAATACAAAGTCCATGTTTTCTCTGTGGCTATAGGGCACTTTATAACTTTAGCTTATTTATATGTGAAGAAGCAGTGGGTTCAATAAAGTTAAAGGTACTGGGTGGAAAATTGAGATTCTGAACTTTGTTTTGAAGTGTTATATTGAACATGTTTGTTTTTTCAGACTGGGTCTTAGTATGCTTTGAACTCATGGTGCTCCTCCTGCCTCAGCCTGACTGCTGGGATTATAGGCATGCACCTCCACACCCAATTTGAACATGTCTCTTGTTTTCAGTTATATAGAATGAGGGTTTGAACATGTTGAGCACATGAAAAATGATCATACAGAAAAAGTGTGAAAGTATTTTGTATGCACTGAGACAGGCTATAGATGAAAAGGACACTGTAGGTAATCATTGTTTTGTCTGTGACTGGTATGGAAATTAAATGAGATTCCTATAAAGCACCTCGAATGGACCTGACACATGATAAGTTTCAACTTTGGCTAGCATGAAAATGGAGATGATAGTAAAGGTTTGGTACTAAACACTGTATCTGAACAGTTGTATGATTAAAGTGCTTTACAATCTGCACAGAAATAAGGTGATTTTTAAATAAGCATGTTTTATTTTCTAGGATCAAATCTAAATCGCTGTGGTTTCCGAGGCTCTTCATATCTGGGTATTCCATTCAATCCATCAAAGGTTAGTCCTCTTTGGGTTGAAAGGAAAGGGATATAAGAAGATTGTAGTGAGGAGAAAAAAACTAATTACTCAGAAAAAAGTACATGTCCAGGTTTCCATATGGCTAAATACTATATAAACTGAAACCTCTCAGAAAAAACCTATTCCTCCCTCTCTGGAAGAATTTACAGTATATGCACATGCAGAAATTTATTGTTACGAAAACTTACGTCTCTTTTACTGTTAAACACTTGCTGCATGTGTGTGCACAAAAATTATTAGTGATTTCTTGGAGAAACAGGAAATAAAGCACTCAGGTACTGTGATGCTTGCTTTCTAAGAAACCAGGCAACTTGCATGTGTTATATAGGACTTTACATTCAGTTCTCGTGGTGTAGAAATAAGGGAAAATGCTCTCCTCAAGGTGGTGATTGCAGATCCATTGTTTAATTTTATGATGTTTGAGGTGACAGGGAGAACTTCCTCGGCATTGCAACTAGGGCTTTGGAATCAGCCTGTGCTAGTGTGGAAAGTAGTGAGGCCTAACAAAGTGAAGAGGTTTTTTCTTCTTAAAAGAAACAGACCCAGAACTCTAGATATTCTGTTGGGTACAAAATCACCAGTATTTTTCTACAGTAGGAAGTGGAGAAAAACTTCATTTTTGTTTAAAAAGTCTCACAAAATGGAAACTTACTCCTTGATGGGGTCATCTCTAATATACTCCTTATAAGCCAGTGCCTGAGTCCGCGAATATATCAAGATTGATATCCATTTAAAGGCAAGGTGCTGCTAGTTTTTCTATACCCTAATTTTCGGGAATAAATTGTGTTTTGGAGAAGGCATGCTGTGTTAGAGGAGCTGCTTCAATTTTCTCTCTCTGCTGAAACTGTAGACCAGCTTACCTATTCTGAGTCCTGTGAATTTACCGAGACGTCTGCACAGGGAATGTAGAAACAAGGGAGTCACTAAGTGATTCTTTCTGTCATACGTAGATTTTCTAACTTAAACCAGTACAAATGAAAGGTGGTCTTTTCAGTTAGTCATAGCGAGCAGGAGATCTTGGTGTCATGATACTGTTAATGACCATTGTGTAGTTTTAGACCGTGTAGAGATGGATACCAGTACTTGAAGTAACAACATTACCTTTGAAAAATAATCTCTACCGCCAAGGCATTTTATTTATTTGATTGGTTTTTTGGTATTTATCTTTTTTGCATGGTACAGAGTGTTCTAGGGATTGAACTCAGGTCTTTCACCCTGAACTACATCTCCAGCCCTTGTTTGTTTGTTTGTTCATTCACTCATTTGTTTATTCATTCAGAAACAGGGTCTCACTAATTCCCTAAATTGCCCAGTCTGTGCTTGACCTTGTAATCCTCCTGCCTCAGCCTCCCAGAGTACACACCTGGCTGGTTTTTTTGTTTGTTTTGAGGTAGGTGCCTCTCTGTTTTGCTGAAGCTGGCCCCAAACTCCTGGGCTCAGGTGATCCTTGTGCCACAAGACTAGAGGTGCACCGCGTGACAGCGGTAAAGACATTTTAAAAACAGTGATTAAAGCTGAAGAAACAGTTTTGCCCTTGGCTCACCGCATCATCTGAAACCCGTTTTCAGCCCTTGATTTGCCTGGCCCTTGTCATTGTCTGGGGAAGCTGGCTCGCTCTGCTGTGCTGCTCCTCCGGGCCCTCAGTGGGAAGAGGCACCGGAAACTCCGGGTAGAATTGCACAGGCAGCAAGGAGCCATCGCTTCATGCGGTAGCATAGAGGAGACAGTTCATGCAGTACGTAAATAAAATGGCCTCGTTGATTTTTCTTCAGAAACTACCACATAGCCTATCGACCACTGACCTGGCTGACAAATGCCCGACACCAATAGAGGCCACAGAGCACTTTTAGAGAAGCACTGACGGATCCTTCCAACCCACTTTCCTTCCTGATTTTATTCATAAGTGCCATACTCTATTGAATCCTCCGTGGTCTTTTAATATATTCTCTAGAACTTTCCTTCCCTGCTTCTCTTTTATGTCTTACCAGTCATGTCTTCTCCATGTGTGCCTGTTTTAGGCTCCTGTTTGCTGTGAAGAAGAGTCGCTCTCATCCCCTCATTATTCTCTCTCTGTCCTGACCATACATAGGAGTCCCCTTGGTGCTGTAATTACTTGATCAAACCTTTCTTTTGCTCTTAAGATTAAGCTCTACATTTGATTCATGTTTGGGTTCCCTACAGGTTTTTTATAGGGTTCCCTACAGGTTTTTTTATGATGTATGTATAATGGTTGTTTCATTTAAAAATGAAACCAAAAAATGAAATACGGTAAGGAGTTCTAAGAAGTCCGTTATAAATGTGGAACAGAGTAGCCAAGAGAATAAAAACTTGAGTACCCGAGGAGGGACATAGGATGAAAGACGCTTGATGAAAACTTCTTTGGTAAACTTGTGAGACCATTTAAAGAAGTGTATGATTATTAAATAGCTAATGTCCTTTCAGACACTTACCCACTTAGTCTTCACAGTGCCCTTATGAGGTACTACTGTCTCCCTTTTCCACGGTGAGAACAATGAAGCAAGCCAATAAATTAGTCGAGCCAGAATTTATTGCATCTCAGTGATTAGAGAAATTAATATTTACTTATAGGAGGTGAAGGGACCAAATCTTGATACGAATTTTATTTTAACTGCATAGTATTTTGAGCAGTTATTTTAGTATTTCAATCAGGTATTAGTAAATCCAAACTAAATAAGAGAAGCCTATGAGAAAATGAATTAAATATATATATGCTTACTCCATCAAAAATAAAACTTTCTTAAACTGAAGAATCAATTGTGTGAGATGACATTCTATATTTTTCAAATGAAATCTTTTTTAAAATAATAAAACAAGCTGAGTATTTGAAGTTAATTATGAAGCTAGTGGTTTTGTGTATTGTCGGGTATAATGTTGTTTAATATAAACCATTTTTAGATTGAAATTTTGTCTGTGTCAGTGCCAACTTCCATGGTCTTTATAGGATTTCCTACAAACAGTCTCACGTTTTATGAAGTTTCAGAAATCTTTGATGAGTGTTTTCAGTTATTTTTTATTCAAAGAGTTAGTACAAGTCAAATTAATCCCACCTGTAGTAATAGGAGTTTCTCAGTCTGATTTCCCAGCTCAGCAATTGCCAATCTTGTGATTAACATAGGCTTCATGAAGTGCTCTTCAAAAGCAGTAAGCCATTTGAGCTCTAAGTAGTGAAAGTTACATCATTTTATTTTCAATATTTCACTTTTAGTATTTTAAGCTCTTTGTATTTCATGGGGTTTTTTTTTTTCCTGTTCTGAGTGCTAGTGTCTATTAGAGACTCATAATTCAACTGTGTGTGATAATAAAATGATGAAGTTTTCCAGTGTATATCTTAGGGCTGGGGGTATAGCTCAGTGGCATAAGCACCTGTCTGGCAAGTACAGGTCCTAAGTTTGATTCCTGGTACCAAACAAGCCTCTCTGCAGTGTATTTTTTAATATGGTGATTACTAATATGGCATTTAAGTTTGTAGTATATAAAAGAATTGTTTCTTGTTTAAGTTATTTTTGTTCAGAAACTATATGCTTTTTCTAACTTTATAAGACTTATAAGTGATAGATTTGATTAATTATGAAATTCAAATAATTTGATTTATTGAAATATAACTATTCTGATAGACTTTGAGGTCTCTAAGTTGAAATTTAAAATTATTTAACCTGGTAGTGGTGCATGGCTGTCATCCCAGCTACTCAGGATACTGGGGCAGGAAGATTACAAGTCTGAGGCCAGCCTGGACAACAGTGAGATTGTGTCTCAAAAAAAATTACATAACCTGGAATTTACGTAGTCATAGTTATATATTGTTGAGACATACATAAGAATGGAGGTTTATTTTTCTCCATTGGACATCTGTACAATTCAGTGCAAGCAACATTTGTTTTCTGTTTATTAAAACTTCATGTCAAACTAGTTAGTGAAATTAATTTTGTATTTTGATTCACTAACCTAATATTCAGTTTTTAATTCAGAGTCCCGGAACAGCTCATCCATATGACAGTGGTCACATAGCAATGACCTACACCGGCCTATCATGTTTAGTTATTCTTGGTGATGACTTAAGCCGAGTAAATAAAGAAGCTTGTTTAGCGGGTTTGAGAGCTCTTCAGCTGGAAGATGGAAGGTATGAGTTGTTCATTGTTACTTTTTAAAAATAAGAGTATTTAGGAGATAAAAATAGACATAATACTACACTAGATCTTTATTTTAAAAATTGTACACTATTAGAACCACAGAAAGTTTATTGTATATATAGTTAAGTGCTTAGTCAAAATGTTCAAGGTTTGTTTGTGTGAAGGAAAATAGTTTTACAGTAGCAAAACTTCTATTGTTAGTCTACCTTCCAGATGATTAAAAAAAGGCTATTTTGAAATTAGGGTAAAGTTAGTCTGAACTTTTATTCCTTAAAATTCTAATGGGGGAGGAAGGGATCAACTTTGTCATGTTTCTATGTGTAGACTGAGTAACATTTTCAAGAGATAGAAAAGAATTAAAATGCTAATATCTGATGGTTTTTGTGGCATGTCTAAGGAGTCTTCTAATAGCTTTAAGTTAAAAATAGTTTTTCCTCCTGTAATTCCAGGATTCGGGAGGCTGAGGCAGAAGGATTGCTGTGAGTTTGAGGCCAGCCTGGACTACAAAGTGAGTTCAAGGCCAGCCTGAATTACATAGTGAAACCCTGTCTCAAAGAGACCCCCCCGCTCCACACACACACACACATACACACACACACATTTTGTTTTCCTGAGAGGCTGAGGCATGAGGATCACTGTGAGTTCAAGGCCAGCCTAGACTACATAGTGAGGTCCTGTCTCAAAAAAATATTAATAATAATAATAATAATTTTTAAGTTGGATGTGGGGGCGTGTGCCTGTAGTCAGAACTCTGGGAAGCTTAAAGCAGGAGGATCCTAAGTTTGAGCCCAGCCTGAGCGACTTAGGATGACCCTTTCTCAAAATAAAAAGCAGAGAACTAAGGGTGTAGCCCAGAGCAAAGGCCCTGGTTCAATCCCCATGACTGCAAATAATAATGACATCATCACTATTGTTTTTAAATTTTTAAAGTGTTAAAGTTGCCATGATGCTAAGGAAAGGACCAAAAGCAAACTGCTGTGTTGTTACACGTTTGTGCTCCGTCTGAGTCTCTATTTTTAGTGTTTTTTAAAAGCTACTCGTAGGGCTGGGGAGGTAGCTCAGTGGAATAAGACCTGCCTGGCAAGTGCAAGGTCCTGAGTTCAATCCCTGGTACTGAAAAAAATAAAAATAGAAATAGAAATAAAAAGCTACTCTTGATGAGGGAGAAATAAATGTAGACGTACAGGATAAGCTGACAGTTGGAAATACTATAAAACTATTTCCCTCAAACAGAGCACGTGACTTACATGTCAATATTGTCCAGTACTGCCACCTCATCTTTGTTTATAGATAACAGATAGATATGGAACACAGATTAATTTTTTTGGTGATGGTCCAAAGCAGAGTCTGTCTTTGTAGTGCAGGCTGGCCTTCAACTCACTAAGTAGCCCAGGCTGGTTTTGAACTTGCAGCAATCCTCCTGCCTCAGCCTCCTGAGTGCCGGGGTTACAGGTACTCACCACAATGCCCAGCAGATTATTACCTCTTGAAAATTAAACCTGTAACAAGACACAGTATGATTGATCAATTAATTATTAACTGCAAATACATTTAAAAGAAATTCCGGAATAAGCGCCTGCCTAGCAGGCTCAGGGTCCTGAGTTCAATCCCCAGTACCGCCAAAAAAATAAATAAAGAAAAGAAAAGAAAAGAAAAGAAATTCCACACAGAAAAACCTGGGCAGGAATTTCTTATGACTCCATGGTTCCCAGGTTTTACCTGCTACTTTTTCTGCCATTAATTCTCAAGCCAGTATTACAACTTCCCTTCTTAGGAGTAAATAACCCTACCATGAGGGCAGCATCTGGGAAGGAGTAGTATGATCCAGGAATCAGAACTTTGAAACAGTGATAACTGAGAGATTGTTTTATATTATTCAAGTTAATACTGTTATTATGTAATAAAATTAGAATATGGTTTTTAAATGAGTAATGTTTTTGTGAGTAAACATGTGAAGTTGCTATTTCTAACCTCCTTGCAGCCCAGTGTTAATAGAAAATCTTAATTACTATTTTAGTTTCTGTGCAGTACCTGAAGGCAGTGAAAATGACATGCGATTTGTGTACTGTGCCTCCTGTATATGCTACATGCTCAACAACTGGTCAGGCATGGATATGGAAAAAGCCATCAACTACATTAGAAGGAGTATGGTGAGTTATGCCGGTAACACTGGCCAGGGTGTTAGTGCTGGCAGCGCAGGGTGATGTATGCCTCATCTCTGCCCCCAAAAATTTAGAAATAAAGGCCCTAAGGTTGCTTTCCTAGTACAGTGTATCATATCAGAATAGCATATAGAGATAATTTCTTTTTTCAGTCTAGAAATAATCTTAAAGAGTAGATTGACTCATTGGCCATAAAATGTAATACTTTTATATGATTTTTTTTTAATCTGCAGTTTATTTTAAGGATAATATTAGTAGAACTGTTATTCTTTCACACAATTTTATCCTCTTTATTGGCAGTAGTAAGGAAAGCTTAATCTTAGCTGGAATTATTCCTTCCTCTGTTTCACCTCATATATAAAACAAAAAGTACAAGTTTTGCTTCCCACGTTTATTACTTTACAAATATGAAGCATTTAGTCTTATAAATTAGATTATGTAAAACTGTAATTCAACCAAGAGTGTGTTCTTAGAGGAGTAGAGTTAGTTTTAACTGAGTATATAACTAGACTGGATTTTTTGAACTATACAGTAGCACGTATTTTTAAATGCTTGTGGATACAGAAAGAGACTCAAAGGAATATTGAGAAGAAATAAGACTTTTGCCAGGTAGGAGAGTGGACGATTCCCCTTTTTGGCATGCATGGTACAGAAGTAATATATATTGCATTATATCTGAAGATGCAGTGCGTTGGTCTGCTTAGTTTTGCTCAGTTGGTTCAGGTGGTATATGCCAGTTTTCTCTGTAAAGTTGGTGGGCTTGTCCTGTAATTATTTTTTCCCCGGGAGTACTTAGTATTTAGTTATTGCTGTCTGGAAACCATGTACATACCTCTCATCATGCAGTGCTCCCTGGTGGTGTTGGAGTGCACTGACTCTTCAACTGTAGCATCCGGCCTACAACTATCAGTTGAGATTCTGCTGTTAGAAAAAGCTTCCTCCTTCGTGTCTTTATTTACTTATTTGTTTATATCAGTATGGACTTTAGATTCTTATTTAGTGGATTATAATCTGTTACTATCACTGTGTTATTTTGATGTTTACGGTGTCTTAAATTTAGCTAATGAGAACCTTTCCAAGCATGTTCAGTGTCCTTTTGTATGTTCACTTCTTTAAGGACCTCCTCACTTTCTGGCACAAACACTTCAGGTTCGTCTTTTAGTTTTCCAGTTTTAGTCCTGAAATCAGTCATTTCTTCAGGAAGCTTTGATTTTTCTTATTTAGAAACCAGGGTCTTGGTACTTAAGTGTACTTACTGCTATTGAGATACCATTGCTTCCAGGCCCTCTCTCTGTGGGTGGCGTTAGGAAATGTACTATTATGTGTATTTGTGTATACAAATAGATATCCCCTTATGCATAATCTCTGTTTCTGTATGTTTTTATCAGTCTGTGTATTAAAAACCCTGAGTCCATATAGATGCCTCAGATTTCAGTCTAACACCACAGGTACATTTATTTTTTTCTTTTTAATATGGTTGAATGTTATTTATTTGAAATACAGTTGAGGGATTTCTGTTTAGATTCTATTTTAACTATTCCTTTCATTTAGACTCTTGTGTTAATGTATAGAATATGTATATAATTCCAATTACAAATTGTGCTATCATTAGTAATCTTCTGCTTATATATTAATGTATTTTTAAAGATATGTCTTTAGGCTTGGTAGTGGAATTGCTTGGTCAAAGGCTAAATGCATGTAATTTTTGTTACATTCTATTTTGTCTTCAAAAAGATGAATCAGTTTATATTCCCACCGTTGTAGGAGATGGCCTGTTTCCATGTAGCCTTTTCCATAGAATTCAATAAAATTTTGCACATCTTTTTTTAAAAAAAATTGTTTTGAGACAGTATCTTACTGTGTTGCCCGTACTATCTCAGACTTGGGGGCTGTCCACCTCAGCCTCCTGAGTGGCTGGAACTACAGGCAGGAGCCACCATTTCCGTTTATACTTTTTTTTCACCCTGGGTAATTTAAAAAATTCTATCTCAGTGTATTTTTATTTCACATTTCTTTTATTATGAGTGACAGTGACCATTTTCTTAATTCCAGATCTGTATGAAACCACACTGTAGGCCAAGTTTAGTTTTGGGGTCTGTTCTCATTGATCATTTTGCTTTTTATTTTAGGTCATTCAGCTTTTTGTGTACTTTCTTCTTTGCTTTAGGCATCTTGTAATTTGGTCTTATTTCTTATTTGTATGTTTCTTTTTCTCTTAAAATTATTTAACTCATTATTTCTTCCTGTTGTTTTTGTTTCTAATTTTTAATTTCCTTTACATGTTCCCAGTTGCTTGTTTGCAGATATGTAATTCAATTTATATTGTTTATTTTGAGTTTCTTCTGCTTTGTGGCCATTTTTTGCTGATAGGGACAGACAGATTTTCATACACTAAAGCATTTTCACTCCACTTTCTGTTTTTTCGTCTAAGAGTAACTATATATAAATTTATCTTTTTTACTAATGTCATGATTTTTTTCTTTAAATGCAACAAAATGATTTGATAGTTAATTATTTTAGTGGCAGGAAAATGGTTGTTCTTTGATTTTTTGGCAGAGAGGAGGTTCTGTCTTGTTTCTCAGGTCTCTTTAAGTTTTCTTTTGAGTTTTCTTTTATTGGCTGGCCCCAGAGTTCCCATCTCCCTTTCCCTGGGTGAGAAGTCATGCCCTTTGCACACTGCTGTGTTGGCTTGTGTCTCTTCTAGGCCCACTCATTGGAATCCGTGCTGTGCTGACCACTCCTCTGTAGGCTAACTGCATGGCAGTGCCAGACCATAATGATAACCATACAGACCGAAGTGATTCAAAGTGATCGTAACTGTCAGTGGGGGGAATGTTGATTATTCTATATAACCTTTAAAATTTTTGCTAAAACAGAAAACATTATTTTGCTATCAGTTGCAAATGTACAAAGTTGTTTAATAGTAAAATTAATATTTAATGCACTATAATTTTAAATGTAAAAAAATTAAATTGTTTGCTTTGAACAATGTTTGGCTTCCTATTATCCTATAATTTACTGCATGGAGCAACCACCGTTTCTAATGACCATAGTCGCTTCCAAGTTTAATCAGCTTTTAACGTTTTCTCCTTTGTGTTTTTAGTGTAACGAAACACCCCTGAGAACCCGTTATGTGAAGTGTTTTGCCAGCAGCGCTTCTCTAGAACATCTTTGTCCTGCACCTCCCCTCTTGCCCTTGCACATGTAGATATTTCATCTTTGCTTTATTCACCCAGCTGCGTATCTGGAGTCTCTCCGACAGCTGTGTTGTCGACATTTCCAGGATAGTTATTTCTTCAGTAACTCTGATGTCGTTTTCACGTAGTGCTTTTTATTTCTTTACATGTGAATTTATTGCTGAGAGACAGAGACGGCACAGCCACATCCTTGCTCTTTGTATCTGAACTGAGTAGCATATACATTAACTGCAGACTCTGTGAAGGAGGATGTCATTGGTCACTCATTATAGCACGTGTATTATTTTATGTAATGGCTGTGCACTATAGAACTTGCACTTTATGCAGTTACATACAGTTAATATTATTGTGGGTATTGCAATTGGAATCATTTTTTAAACCATTATTGTAACCACGATAATTGAAATTCATACATACTGGAGCAAGGCCTACTTGTAATTTCACTCTTAGGGTGTGCTTCTTTATTTTAGACAATGATTTTAAATCAATCCCAGACCTACTCGTTAGCTTCTTTACCTGCTCTCCTTCCCTCCATCCCTCCCTCACTCCCTTGCAGGATCTAAGTCATTCAGTTTCCCAGGCTGTGCTCAAACTTGAGGTCTCTTGCCTCAGCGTCCTAGAGTCAAACGCCACTGCATTGAGTTCCCCTCCTCTCTCTTACTCATAATTTTTCACAAATCACCTTTGCTCTGCAAATGTACACCAGCAATATGAAAGACAGTTCATTGGGATTTAATGTTTCTTTTTCCATGCGCAGGTAGTCTGAGGCTTGATTGTGTCTTCCTTTTCGGCTTTGATTTTGGAGGGTGTGTGAGGAGATGGACACTTAGGCAGCACTGTTTCCCTCAGAAAACTGAAATGGTCTCAAAATAAGTTTGTTTTATAATTATAAAGTTTTATGACTATAAAATACATTTTTATTCAACTTACATATACTTGCAAATGGGGGAAGAGTAAATGTCAGAAGTCTTTACCAGGCAGAAAGGAAATATGGAGGTGCTGCCTTTTAGCAATCTGCTCACAGAATGTTCCTGCTGTGCGCAGTGAGTGGAGAAGACAAGGTCAAGTGTTTTGAATGTGACTGGTTCTACTTCTCGTTGGAACTAACTGCATCTTTTTGAAGATATAAACGAGAAATAAAGAGACAAAAATGAACAGTGACAACTTACTATTTCTTACTAAACAGAACTTTTCTTTTTCAGTCCTATGACAATGGCCTGGCGCAGGGAGCTGGACTTGAATCTCACGGTAAGATGTCTTAAATGACAGTGGTGTTTCTGTGCTCTCTTGAACATCATGGTCTCCTCAGTGTACGCAGGTCTCTGAAGTTATCTCAACTTAGTGCAAGTGTATTATCTTGTCACTTTCCTGCCTTTGTCTTTTGACACTTGGTACCTAGTTGAGGCCTCATTAAGGGATTATTGAAGCCAGCATGTTCATACAATGTTTTCTAGTTCAAGTGTTGGCCACATGAAAATATCCTGAGATTATTTCTTAAGCCATTGTTAGGAAGCAGCAGGTTATTTTCTTTGCATAACTCTAAAAGGCTAACTCAGAGAGTTGGAGGCTCAAATGTGAATCAGATTCAAGAAGAGATGAAATTTTTATCTTCCTTAATATAATTATCCTTAATCTTACTCATAAAACATTTACTACTTGCCTGATGTTCAGTATGAACACTAAGACTCTCCTCTCTTGTATTTTTCTTCACTTTTGGCAGAATCAAAATACTGAGATAATAGCTAGTAAGTTTGTTAGCACATCTGCAGCCTGGACTCAGGGTTGAAGTTTCCATTCAGAAGTAAACGAGCTTTCATTCTCCTTAAAAAACAAGCCTGGCTCTCAGAGGCTTTCTGCTGAAGTTCAGTTTCCTGTTCGGCAGAGCAGATTATGTTTGTGTGTTTGCCATTTCGTGTCCAGTAGCGTGATAAAGCAGGTCATTGTTCAGTGCTTGGCCTCAACCCCAGTGGTGTTACCTTGGCTCCAGAGTTTCCTTATCCACAGATGAGAAACAATTGTCTTTCTTTGAAGTTACAAGAAATAGAGGAGAAAGTGGTTTGTAAACCATAAAACCTGTATAAAAATACATTTGTCCTGTTCTGTGTGTTCTGTGTGTACCCCAGGGACTTTGTCCCGCAGGTGTCCCCTCTCCCGTTCTCACTCTCCCCCTCAGGTGGAGCGCTGGCAGAGTACGTGTGCCTGAGGGGCAGTAGAAGGTGGTTTTGGGTTTTCCTCTGAAACCGCAGTCTACTGTGACAGTGCATTCTTTCATGGGCCTGAGTTAAATGCAGTTGGGTGTAGGGGAGCTTTTGATAGAGATTCTAGGCAAGGGCTCGCTGTCTTGTGTGCATAGAAGCTAATAGTATGGGACCAAACCAGAAAGAAGAAAGGAGAGTGTGCTTTATTGTATGGTCAGCTATCAGGGAGGTGGGAAGCCTAGTGGCTGTAAACGCAGATCTGTCTCCCTGCCAGGGATTTGGTATAAGGGATTTACAGCAAGGGAGAAGCTGCACATTGACTAGAGGATGAAAAGAGGAAGTTTTAGGGTACTTTTGAGCAGGTTTCCATGGTCTCTTTGTAGGTCATGTTATTTCTTTTCTAGGTAAATTACATTCTCACCAAGTGATTTTGAGCTTACATCAGAAGGTCGTTGATTGGCAGCTGGCTTTTTCTGTGCATATCCATTTTTGATTAGCTTGAAATTGCCCTTGAATAGATTTCCAGAGGCTTTTGCCATGAAACAACTTGAACTATTTCTTACTTAAGAAATATATGTCCAAGTGCATCCAGGCCTTCACTGGTTTCAGTAGAGATGATGTCAGTGGTCATCCCATGATCAGGAGGGATATAGTTGTAGTTGTACAGATAAAATCTGATGGCTCTAAAAATCTCTGAGAAGGCAGAATCTAGTGCTCATCATCGCAGCCTCTGGCTGAATGAGTTTTTCTGACAAATGGGCTCTGGGTTAAGCCACAGTTGGAAAAGAATACCTAAATTAGAGGAAGGAAGACAAAAACCCAAACCAAACGAACAATGCATTAATATTTAGATTAGGAAATTAGGAAGAAAAGCACATGAAAGAATTACATCATTATCAAACTGTAACAGAAATATTTCAAATTTAACTTTCCAATCTGGGGGTGCAAAATGAAATACAGGAAAACTAATAAATCTCATATTAATGGAACCACTATAATATATATATTATGTGGAATAATGAGGGATGAATAAGATGTGATCATCTTACAGTCTAACAAGACAAGATCTGAAGTACAACAAAAGTGGTATGTTGTGCTTTTCCAGCTGTTGCTTAGCCTGTAGTGAATTTGTCAGAAAAATTACATGGGCATGTTGTAACTTTCTAGGCCATGAACATCTTGTATGATTTGCTTTATCCCAGTGATTTTCCTGTAGTAGAACAATTTTAGAATAAAATGTTAATATGTCTTAAAGAATTGGATTTTCCTATTTTGCTGAAGGTAAAACTTTGTCCTATCAAGATTTACAGTATAAAGGTTTAGATAATTTTATTCCATGGTTCTTTTTAAATATCTTTACTTCTTAATCCAGAACAGGAACATTAAAGCTTTGACCTTAATTTCATCTAACTATTCAGTTCCCTTGAAATTACTTCACCTTTTTTGTGTTAAGTGCAAAATAATGTACTTATTTCCATGCCTATTTATTTAGTTTTCTTCTTCATCTCTAGCCATATGATTATTGACTACCTTAAAGTTCACCTCGGAGGAAATGGTTTCTTTCAGGTATAAATACTAAGAGAATTCTTAAAGTTGAGCTGTAAAATCTTATGGGGCTGATAAGTTAACTTGCAACTGTTATCTGGTAAAATATAAATGGAACATAGCACTCAGAACTAAAAGTGGGAGCACCACCTTTACCTTGCATTGGAAGAACCCAGCAAATCCCTGTGGTCCCTCCCTGCTGTGGTATTGTCTCACTGAGGTACTCCATGTGTGTTGATTCTCCATTTAACTACAGCGTATCACTTAGGTGACAGATTTAATTATTTACATGGAAATCTTTCTCTTACTATTTATTTTGTGTGTATTATAATATTTTCTTACTGTTATGTGCCTTAAAGTTTTCTTCAGATATTCTTCAACTAAAGCATGATAAACACAATTTGACTTTTAAGGGTCTGGATCCAAAGTTGCTAAATTGCCCAGGTTGGGCTCCAACTTGTGGTCCTCCTGTTTCAGCCTCTCAGAATGCTGAGATTACAAGTATGTGCCACCATGCCCAGCTCTTAAGGTCTTAAGGTCTATCAAGATATACTAGATTATTTTCTGCTTTTATGTCTGCCTTTAACATTCTTCTCACATTTTGTGTAAAGCCAGATCCTTGAGGGACAGTAGAGTTTAACTGTTGGCAAATAAGTTTTAGCTAAAAGCATAGACTATTATGTTGTTTCTCACCACTCAGAGCCCAAACTTATTTCTGGAATAACTGCTTTCTAAAGCCTGTGTAAAACTCAAAGTAAAGAGTGTTGTTTTCAGTTTGAATTGTAGTTGTTTGCTTTCAAGAATACCAACAAGGAATTTAAAGGATAATACTTAAATGCCTCTTCTTTCTTTTTGGTAGTTGGTTTTTAAAAGGACATAGTATCAATTAGAGACATTATGTTTAATGATACAATAATACCTGAGGTCATAGCCATCATGAAAGAGAAATTGAAAGTAGTGAGTCGTGCCAGGTATGGCTTGGGAGCCCGAGGCAGAAGAACTACTGTGAGTTCAAGGCCAGCCTGGACTACATAGTGAGTCGTCTTGTCTCAGAAAGCCAGAAGAAAAAAATAATGAAACTAGTGAGTCACTAACAAGAAAATACAGTTGTTAGTTTCTTAAGTTATCAACAGAGAGTGCCAGTGGAAAGTGTTGTTTCTTTTATAGAAAAATACTGACTTTTCATTTCCTAAGTAAAATAGTGTACCCTCAGTATACCTATTGTTATTCATTCCAGGACCCCTACCAACACAAATGCTCAGGTCTCATGTACAATAGTGTATTATTTGCAAGTAACCTATATACATCCTCCCATGTACTTTTATAGATGATGATATCAACAATGTAAATGCTATGTAAATAGTTGTTACATTGTATTGTTGAGGGAATAATGACAAGAAAAATGTCTGTTTAGTATACAGGGATACCTTGGTTTGCTAGCTTAATTTGTTCCACAGTTTTAGAAAAGATGGCCACGTTTATGTGGATAAGATGGCCACAGTCATGTTTGTCACCCAATGCAAACAGATTGCAGATTTTGAAACAAAAACAATTTTGCTAAATGCATCTGTTGTGAACCAAGTTATTTGCAAACCAAGAGTCCCCTAACCAAACACTTTAATTTTCTCCAAATATTTCTATCCTCATTTGATGACATCCATAGTTGCAGAGCTCATAAATAGAAGGGGCCACCTGTGCTATCTTTTAAGGAACTTAAAATCAGAGTCACATGACTGAGTCCTGGACAGGGACTTCATAGTCCTAGAATTTGGTTCCAAATCTCCTATTAAATATATAATTTTGAACCAAATTCTTCAAATCTGTTCCAAGTCCTTTTTTCATGAGAAAAATGTTTTTTTCTAGCTTTAAATTATTTTAAAACCTGTCCTCAACAAATTAACATTAAAGATTTCAGTGTTTACTAATTATTTCAAAATTGCTGTTTAAATTCTAATTCATTGTTTTAGAATCACTTAACTACTTTTTTCCATGTATTTTGTACTGTTTGTGTAGGCATCTAAGCTGAGGTTTATAGCGTTGTGCGGTTTTGATTAACAGGAGGCTCCACCTTCTGTGGTATTGCATCGCTATGCCTGATGGGTAAGCTAGAAGAAGTGTTTTCAGAACGAGAACTGAACAGGATAAAGAGATGGTGTATAATGAGGCAACAGAATGGTTATCATGGAAGACCTAACAAGCCAGTGGACACCTGTTACTCTTTCTGGGTGGGAGCAACTCTGAAGGTAGGAGAAACAAAAGAGGAAGCTGTGCTCTGTGGTAATACGAATTCTGCTAACGGTTTGGTCTTTGTAGTGTGTGTTAAACATTGTCAGCAATAGACTACTAAATTTTGTCTGTTGCACTAATTAAAATTTCCTGGAAAACTCAAACGGTTGAGAATTTGAGTTTTATACCTACTTACATTTTATGTAAAACTTGTTATATGCCTACTTATACATCTAATATATAAAGCCTGTTACTAAAACTGACTAGTTGTCCATGTAATGCAGGGATCCATCTGAAAGTGATACCAGTAAGGATTTTATAAGAAGTTACTAATTTTGAAAAATAACCAGTAGGTCATTTCTTGAAAAACTAAGCTTTTCAATCTTTTTGTCTAAATAGTCCAAATTTTCTTCTATCTTTAATACCTTTTAATATGCTAACTTCATAAAGTTGTGCCACTAATCCCACAAGTTCTCTATCTTAACAATATTTTTTACCTTTAATACTACGTACTTCACATATTTTAACATCTAACAAAATTTGCATTCATTTTCTATGTGATGTCCTTATTTTCTCTCATAAACAAGACTCGTACATACAGTTGAAACAAATTCAGACAAGAGAATGACTTAAAGATGGTAATACCAGCCTCCTATTTCTCCTTCTAGTGCCATTTCTCAGCATGCTGGTTTCTCTTTCATTATAGAAAATGTCTAACATTCAAAAGTAGGGAGAGTGGTGGAATGACTGCCCAGGTATCCACCAGCCCGTCCAGTAGTTACCTCGCAAAGCTTCATCCCTACTCTTAAGTACTTCTTCCTATTCATTGTGTTATCAAGGCAAATCCTAGATACAGTTTTTATAAAATTATCTAGAATTCATCGACGTAAGCTCTAAATGAAATTAACTTTTTAAAGACAGAACCTTAAACTGGGCATGGTAGCGCACACATACCTGTAATCCCAGCACTGTAGGAAATGAAGGCAGAAAAACTACAAATTTGAGCCCTATCTGGGTCACCTAGAAATTTGTGTGTGTGTATATATGGATGTGAACATATATATGAAAGTGTACATATAAATAACCTTAGTATCACTTCTAAAAAATTAGTCACAAGTTCTTATCATTAAATATCCAGTCAGTATTGATGAATCATACCAAGAAGTACCTAATACCTGGTTGTCTCTTCTCTTGATCAAAGGACTCCAGAACTGTGAACATGATTTTTTCACTATAAAGTTCCCATCAGCTTTTTTTTTTCACTTTAAGTGTAGTAAAATAGGCATAGCACATGCAGTGATACCCATTAGAGTCACAGTGTTGTGTAACCACCTCCACTGTCCATGTGCAATTTTTCACCATCCCCAGCATAAGTTCTTTACCAGGTTAATGTTAATCTCCACCCCGCCCCACCACTGCCCCACCTACCCCCACAACTCACCTCTGCACTACTCTTTGTTTGCCTATTCTAGATACTTTGTATAAGAGGAATCGTGAAATGTTTATGCTTCTCTGTCCACAGTATTGCACTTAGCTTGTTTCCAGGGTTCATCCATGTTATAATACATATCAAAATATCCTTTTATGGCTAAATGGGATTCTACTGCATGTATATTACCACATTTTTCTTGTTCATACCTCTTATTAGTGGTCACTTGGGTTATTTCTACCTACTGGCTCTTGTAAAAAATATTGCGATGCACATGGTATATAATACATGTTCAAGTGCTTGCTTTTGTTTTTTCGGGCTTATATATCCAGATGTGAAATTGGTGGTCATTATGACAGTCTTTAACTTTCTGAAGAACTGCTACACTTTCCAGAGCAGTTGCACCAATTTACGTCCCTGTCACTGTGTAAGGGTTCTAGTTTGTTCACATTGCACCAGCACTTGTTTATTTTGTGGTAGTTTTTTGTTTTTTGTGAAATAGCTGTCTTTGTGGTATGAAGGGTATCTCACTGTGGTTGGGATTTGCATTTCCCCAATAGTTAGTGATGCTTGAGCATTTTTTTCATATGCTTATTGTTTGCTTGTATGACTTTTAGGGAGGAGTGTCTATTCCCATCTTTTACCCCTTTTCTAATCAGGTTAACTATTCGTAGTGTCCTTAGATGCACAATAGTTTTCAGTTTTGATGCAGTGCAATTCAATGTATCTTTTATTAGTTGTGGTTTTGGTATATTTATGAAGTAATTGCCAAATGATTGTCATAAAGACTTTCCCTAAGCTTGTCTTCTAATAGTTGCATAATTGTATAGTTGTTGCTTTCATTAGACAAGTTAATTTTTACACTATATGATGTAAGATCCATCCAGTATCATTCTTTATATCATTAAGGGATTAAAAACAATGATACTCTACCATTACTGTTAAATTTATTCATGAGCATTCCTTTAAAAAGAATTTCACTTGGGGGGCTGGGGATATAGCTCAGTGGAATAAGCGCTTGCCTGCCAAGTGCGAGGTCCTGAGTTTGATCCCTGGTACCGCCCCCCAAAAATATTTTTTTTACTTGCCCTGAGGTATAGTTTGTACAGAAAGGAGCAGTTAGACACTTCTTTCCGCTAGTTTTAGTAGTGTTCAGCACAGTGATTGGTTCTGTAGCATCCACTCAAGATTCCCAATGAAATACTGGGTTTTAGAGGGGTTTCCATTTGATCATCGTCGTGAACTCATTTTTCAGTGATCAAATTGTCTTCAACCTGTGTTTGGTCCTTGAATCTTACTGATATGGTCTTAATATTTGACCACTCCTAAAGGCAACCACTTCTAAATATTTTTAATTTTCATTTTTGTGGACATTGCCTTAATTTTAAATGATGTCAGTTTCTTGACTTCATAGCCCTGGACATGTTTTAGATATCTTTGTCTGTTTTTTAGACATCTTTGTCTATTTTTAGATATCTTTAATTCCCCACTATGAAAAACTAAGATTTGCCTTCCCTTTTTTCTATCAAAATGTTAATGATTATTTTATTATTAGTTCTGAACCCTGACTGTTTTACCTTTCAAAGCTGTAAGCTTACTTTTATAATGTCATACTAGGTAACAGTCTTATTTTGTTTGGTAACAATAATTAAATCTTATTTTTTACCTATAGGTTAATTATAAACTTTTGCAAACCAGTAGTCAGCATTTATTGACAGTATAAATACTAAATATCATTCATGTTTTTTAAGAGTAGGAAAATTTATTGAGGAGTAGGAATGGGGACTAGGAGTAGCTCTGAGAGGTAGGTGGAGGTCCTGAATGGGTTGCCCACAAGCCTACTTCTCTGAGGGTTTATAGAGCAAAATCATGGGGTAGGAACAACATGGGTTGAAATTGTAATCAGCCAGTAAGGTTACAAGTGTAGCCACTTGGCTGACACTGATCAGGAGCGGGAGCATGTGGATGACATCACTAACTTTAGTGGGTAATCTATAGGTCTAGCTTGTCTTAGTCTTAGTAGCTTTAGTCTTAGTAGGTACAAGAGGATGGCCCATCACTAATGAGATAATAGTTTATTTATTAGGGAAACCTCAAAAGGGTAATACCAAAAATATCAAATCTATGTTTATCCCTTAGGGAAATACGTAAATGTGGCCATTGTGACTTTTGTCTTCGGATGCCCCTCCAGCCACACACAGGTCCTCTGCCTTAACTCCCTTGAGAGCCCAACCCTGTCTGACTGCCTGTATTTCTACCTAATTTAGCTATCTATAATAGGCCGTCCCCAATAGGTATCCTTAACTGCAGTGAAGGAAAGGGGGTGTAGTTTCCATCTAGCTGAAAAGAGTAGGTGAAGAGACCACAGTCAGTGGCCTTCTCCAGAGAGCTAGTCTGATGGGCCCTGAACTCACGTTGCAGTTTAGTGTGTATGAACTCCCTTCACAAAGTTGATCTAGGAAGTACAGCATTGAGATTATAATTGCTCCTTTTTATGTGACAGTGCATATGCTGCTTGTTGGGAAGTGTTCCTAACATCAGGATTCTAAAGAGTCTCTTTCCTTACATTCTGTTAGTTAAACCAAAGTAAAGGAGTAAATGTGTTTATTGGTATCATAATTTCCTTTAAGCTTTAGGTGTTTGTTTGAGGTTTTTTTTTGTTTTGGGGGTATTGGGAAATGTTTGTTCAGCGGTCACTAATACCTTCCCTGGCTCTGTTTGAGTCATTAGGGCATTTGGTGCCACGGTATCTTCAAAACTTTCTTTTATTTATTTATTTTTTTTTGCGGTACTGGGGATTGAACTCAGGACCTTGTGCTTGCCAGGCAGGCGCTTATTCCACTGAGCTATATCCCCAGCCCTTTCAAAACTTTCTTGAGTTCTTTTGTTCCCTCAACTCCATTTCCTTCATAGTTTTTTTTTTTTTTCAACTTCTTTGTGAGATCCAGAGAAGGACTATAAAATACATGTCCTAAATCACTAACGAACTGTAAGTTTTTATGTCCTTACATAAATCTATCTCCAGCTTCTGTTTAATAATTTTTCTTGCTCCTTTTTAAGATATTTTAATTCGTTACTACCAGTTTGTCACACATAGACTAAAAGCCTATAATAAACGTTAAAATGTGGCATTCTTTTAAATGATTCATTATTGGACAGCCTATTGGAGAAGTTGTGTTTTGATCTAGCTTGTGATGCAAAGAACTTACAATCCTTCTGGATCCAAAGAGAGCAGTGAATTAAGAAAGGAAGGTAGACTTGATAAGAAGACTTTAAAAAGACAATATAGCTGATGAATTTTAAGTGTTGCAATCCCCAAAGATTTGCTCTGAGAGGCTTTAACTACAGAAACACATATCTGAAATGTAAGGTAATGGTCAGTGTAAACATTTTATGTCAATTGTTTCATTTCAGCTTCTGAAAATATTCCAATACACTAACTTTGAGAAAAACAGAAATTACATCTTATCAACTCAAGATCGCCTTGTAGGAGGCTTTGCCAAATGGCCAGACAGTCATCCAGGTAATTATTTCCTTTATGAATCCAGAATAACATTTTTTTTATTTCTTGAAATCTTCAAGCATCTTTGTCAGAAAGGGTATACGATGGAAAATGTTGCCACATTTGTACAGTTAAATACTGTTTTTTAAAAGATTATGTAAGTTTGAGGTAAATTTAAGGTGACGACCATTATAAAGGTTGTCATACTAGTACATCAAGGTATACTATTATGGCGTGCATTTCCCCACATCCTTAATGGTGTCTCTTTCATTTCTGATAGTATGGCATGGCTTCAATAGGACCTTTGCAAAATAGGAAATTATGTGGCTCATTCAGAATTGTTAGGTGTGATTGGAGCTAAGTAGAAAAAATTGCTCTCAATCCTAAAGGAAACCAGTTCTTGCTCATTTCAGAAGTCATTAACTGAAAAATGTATCAGATCCTACGTACTGGTGTCCCTCACCACCCGTATTCTTATTCTCTAGATTTCTGCAGATTCAGATAATGTTTTTAGGTGAATACTCGATCTGAACTTACGCCATTCACTGTCTAAAACTCAGGAACAAAATACATTAAAATAATGTGAATGGCATGCAGAGTGTGGTTCCTTTCCCACCTATAGCATTATTTATTTTATTTATTTTATTTTTTATTTTTTTTTATTTTTAACAAAATAAAAGCACAAAAACATATTAACAAACACACACAAATTGGCATAAAAATAGTACAATCACAACTGATCTACAGACAAGGTGACATGATCTCAACAGTGGTTATTGCTTTATCCATTGATACCTTCGAAGTGTAAATATACGAACCCATATACAGACATGCAAAATTGGTCAGACAATTAATCCTCTCAACAACAGAAAAACACAAAAAAACAAAAAAAACAAAGATGGAAAACAAAACAGGCAAACAACAACAACAACAAAAAAACCACCAATAGTTGCTGCTTTGCATATTGATATCTTCGAAGTGTGTCTTCAGGATAACACATATAGACATACAAGATTGATCAAATAACCCGTCATCAATTATTCCTTAGCATTAAGTGATATAATACAATAGTAGAACCATGTTAGCCCTCCTGTATATATGTATATTCATATATACATACATACATTTTTGTCTCTTTCTTTTCTCCTTTCCCTTGTCTCATCTGTTCTTTGTTTTTGAACAGATTTCCTTCATGTCTCTTAGTTTCTATTCCCACCCTCGGGTTCTTACACCAGTGATACAATATGTTGCCTGCACATGTACCGTTGATTTATTTCACTTATGAGTATGGACTCCAGTTTTGACCACTTGTCTACAAAGTCCCCAAAACTGTCTTTCTTTATAGCTGAATAATATTCCATTATATACAAATGCCACAATTTTTTAATCCAGTCTTCTGTGGATGGACACTTGGGTTGCTTCCACATTTTAGCTATTACAAATTGCGCTGCTATAAACATGGGTTCACATATATCAGAGTGATATGATGTTTTCAAATCTTCTGGGAAAATACCCAGAAGAGGAATAGCTGCTTTGAATGGAACCTCTAGACCTAGTTTACTGAGAAATCTCCAAATGGCTCTCCACAGTGGTTGCACCAGTCTGCATTCCCACCAGCAGTGTAATAGAGTCCCTATTTCTCCACAGCCTCACCAGCATCTGTTATTGGATGACTTTTTCATACTGGCCAGTCTTACTGGGGTGAGATGAAATCTCGATGTTGTTTTTATTTACATTTCTCGAATGACTAAGGATGTGGAACATTTTCTCATATATTTATTTGCCATTTGTATTTCTTTGTCTGAGAAGTGTGTATTCATCTCAGATGCCCATTTCTGGATTGGGTCTTTGAATTTGGACAGGTACATGTTTTTTAATTCTTTGTATGTTCTAGATAGAAGACCTTTGTCTGAGGGACAGCCAGCTAGGATT